>JAQZBX010107568.1:0-10641 GCA_029593785.1 Cabassous unicinctus
GGAGTACACCATGCTGTCTCGCCCTCAACACAGAGAACAGGTTGCAGCCGGAACCGGAAATGCTCTCAGCACTGGAAGCCTCCCCGGACTGAGCAGCGGGTTGCGTGGACAACGCCACTCGAGGATCAGTGATATGTTCTCAGTATCTTAAACACAGGGGAATCTAATAAATATAATGTGTATGTTTGGGTTTTAACTAACACATTTTCAATATGAGCCATTTAGATATACAGTGTTCATTCAACACTGCAATTTGAATTGTCAGTAATTTAGCATATGTTAACGTGATCATGAAATAGCTTTGCTCTAGCATTCTGCAGTCTATAGCCTTTAAACGTTGTTTTGCTGATTTGTCGGTGTTTTATTTGTACTGATGTATGCAAGCAGTTTTTTTATGCTTTTCTTTTGGCATTAGAAAGTGGTGTCCCAGCATTTTCTGTACTAGATTAACAAGGATGCTTTGGGGGAGGAAGGATATTTAATTCTATCCCTGGTAATGAAGAGCCTGTTACCAACACAGTGCTGCAATTTTTGGATAATAAGAACTACAAATTGTTTTTAATTTTACTTTTGACATATTTATTTGACAAGCAGAAGTTTTGTAATGAAGTTTTAAGTTGAAAATAAAGTTGAAAAAAAAAATGATACTATCCTCAGGAAACATTTCCTGTCAGCCTCTCATTCTTCCGCATCCCCAATTCTTTGTTACTTTCTTTATTCATTCATTTAACAAACATTCTTTTAGATGTTACTATATGTCAGACTGTGAACTTGGCACTTTCAGTGTCTAATGAGTAAGATGGGTTCCTACATGGCACAGATAGGCATCTAAGCAAGACAATGCAGAACATATTCTATAATCTAGCCCAGTCAGCTCAACTAGAGAGGGAGTGAGGAAAAGCTCTTAGAGAAGGTGAAATTTGAGTTAGTTTTTGAAGAATGTGCGACTTACTAGGTAGCCAGATGGAAGGGGTTAGAAGGGTATTCCAGGAAAAGGAAGCAAAGAAAGCAATGGCATAAACACTTGAAGCTTCCTGGTGTGTTCAGAAAACTATCAATAATTCATCATTATCAGGTAGATGACAGCACAAAGCGATGAGACCACAAAGATAAGTAGGAGTTAGATTGCAACAAGCTTAGATATAACTACCAGTTAACATGGCAGTTGGGACACAATTATCTTTGCTTTCTCCAGATACCTCATGAAAATTAAAAACATAAAATAAAAATAGTTAACATGTATAAACCACAATACTAAAGAGAATAGGAGTAAACATGACAGCAGGCAAGATATGTCAAAATTTTGTAGGCTGCACTGCAATACTATCCAAGAGAAATATCATGTGAACCACGTATGTAATTTAAAACGTTCTAGGGAAGCGGGTGTGGCTCAGTGGATAGAGCCCCCGTTTACCATATGGGAGGCCCGGGTTCGCGTCCCGAGGCCTCCTTGTGAGGGCACGCCAGCCTGAGCGGTGCGGTGGGCTAATGCAGCAACCTCACGGCAGGAAGCGGGTGTGGCGCAATGGATAGAGCACCCATTTACCATATGGGAGGCCCAGGGTTCGCTTCCCAGCGCCTCCTTGTGAGGGCAGGCCGGCTCGCGCGGCGCAGTGGGCTGATGTGGCAAGACCTCACAGCAAGGGGGAGAAAAGCAGACACAGAGAAGACACGCAGGGAATGGACACAGCAGCACAAGCAGCAAGGGGGGGATAAATAAATAAAATAAATCTTAAAAAAAATAAAATAAAATAAAATGTTCTAGTAGTCACATTGAAAAAGTAAAAAGAAACAGGTAAAATTAACTTTAACAATATATTTTATTTAAACCAATATATTAAAAATATTATCATTTCAACATGTTTAGCACTGGCCATCTTTCAAGAATATCAATAGCCACATATGGCTAGTGACTACCATATTGGACAGTAGAGACATAGAACAAAGAAAGCTAAGTGCATACAGAGGGAAAAGCCTGTAAAAAGAGCAAACTAATTTTTCCCTCAATACTTATACAGTCCTATAAAGTTTCAAGACTTGAGTAACTAGGTCCCTTTAAAGATGTGTTTGGCATGGGACTGAAAAAAGATTTGACTGAAAGTCTGGTTAAGATGCAGTGGATACCTCCAAATCACATTCCTCAATTCATATAGCCAGATGGTTCCCCCACTGGCATCACTCAGGCATCATCATCATTGGTACCATCAACATCACTGAAAATGGAGTGCTTACTATGTGCCAGGCATCTTACACATGGTAACTTATTCTCCCAACAACTTTATAGTTTAAGCATTGCTATTATATCCCTATTTTACAGATGAGAAAACCAAGGCATCCACCAAGGCATTCATCAAGGCATCCATCTTGCTTCTCCCTAAGTACTGAAGAAGTTATAGAGGCTGTATTTAATTAGCAACACTTAAAGTAGAGGCCAGGACAACAGCTCTTACGGCTTTTTCACCAGTCTCCTCTAAGCACCCAATCTTGTTATATTCCTCTTCTACCAGATTCCACTTGGCTGCCCACTGCTTTGATGTTTTCTACTATTTTAACCAGATACTTTCTTCAACTTTTACCAACCTCCCATTCCTAATTCATTCTTTTTTTATTATTTTTATTTTTAAAGCAGTTTTGAGCTATATTCACATACCATACATTCCATCTAAAGCATACAAACAATGGCTTTTAGTATATAATCAGTGTTGTGCATTCATTACGACAAAACATTTTAGAACAATTTCATTACTCCAAAAAGAAAAACTCCACACCCCTTAGCAGTCATCTCTCAATCCCTCTATTCTTCCCCAACCTTACATAGCCAGTAATCTAATTCCATCTTTATAAATTGATTTATATTTACATTTTATATAAAAGGAATCATGCAATATGTAGTACTTTGTATCTGTTTTTTTTTAAAGATCTATTTATTTATTTATTTACTTTTATCCATTTTTACCCCATCTACCCCCACTTTTGCTGTTTTTTGTCCATTCGCTGGGCAATTCTCTGTGTCTGTTTCCTGCTCTCTCTTCTCATCCTTCTCCTCCTGTCTTCACCAGGATTCGATTCTCGGAACCTCTGATGTGGGAGAGAGGTGTCCTACCACCTGTGCCACCTTAGTTCCTGGTTTTTTGGCACTTCTCATCTTGGCTCTCCCTTGTGTCACTCTCCTATTACGTCATCATCTTGCTGCGTGGCTCGGCAGGGCCTGATGGCGCACTAGCGCACGGGGCCTGGGGGCACACCCGCTCATGAGGCCTGATGGTGCACCCACTCATGGGGCCTAGCAGTCCACGTGTCTTCTATATTTTTTTCAATTTTTACCAGGAGGTCCCAGGGATTGAACCCAGGTCCCTCCATACGGGAGATGGACGCCCAACCATTTAAGCCATATCCGCCCCACTGCTATATGTCTTAAGGTTGACCAAAGATACCTAGAGATACAGTCATTTCCCATACAAGATGGTCATATAATAAATCAGGCTTAGTTTATCACCAGCATTCTAAAAACCAGACCTAGGGTGAAAAACTAGGTCTGGGGACACATGGATGGTTTCTAATATAGCAAATGTTTAGCCTATCCTGATTATCACAAAATCAGGACAGTGAGAATATTCGCACCTAATTCATTCTAAATGTTACTAAAAGAGAACTGTGTGGCTAAATTGTTTAGCACAGGACCTGGTCCATACACTAAATACATGCTATTATTTTTTCTTATTAATCTTCCAAAGCATCATTCTAATTGTTCTTGCCATTTCTCTCATGAAAATCTCTCAATGGTTCCCACTGATGAAAAGAGGGAAGCAAAGTGAAATAGATTGAGTACCATCTATTCAATCAAAGTGATTGGCTTAGATCCTGGCTGTACCTTCAGCTATGTAAGTAGAAGCTAAATTAACCTTTCTAGGGCTCATTTTCTTCTGTAAAATGAATAAAATGATGCCTGTCTTTCAGGATGGTAAAAGGGATTGTGAATTAAATAACATATACAAAGCACCTGGGACACAGCAGATATTTAACAACTTCTGATTTTCTCTCCCTAAAATTGAACTCCTAAATAGGTGAATTCCATAATCTAACCCAGAAATATCTCTTCAAACTTTTTCCCATTACATATTCCTAATTCATCCAAACTAGACTTCTCACTATGTTTTGAACCTGTCTTTTGCCTTCTTGCCTTTAAGACAGGGGTTCTTAACAAGGGATCTGTGAGCTCGAATTGAAATTAAAAAAAAAACAACATTATTCTTGTGGGGACATATTGGTGTGGGTGTGATATTTTTATTTAATAATATACAGTATAGTGTGGACTTGGAAAGAGGTCAGTGGTTTTCACCTGACTGGCAAAGGGGTCTGTGAAACAAAAAAGGTTAAGCACCTCTGCTCTGAGAACAGGCTTAATCTGACTCTTTTGCTTTTCCCTCCAATCCACATATCTAAATTCAGCACAGACTTCAGCCTGTGTGGGCTGAATGGAGGCCTCTGAAAGACATTCATGTCTTAATCACCAGTACTTGTGAATGTTACCTTATTTGGAAAAAGAATCTTTATAGATGCAATTAAGGATCTTGAAATGTTGAGACTATCCTGTATTGTCTAGGTGGCCCTAAAACCAATGACAGTGTTCTTATAAACGACAGACCAAGGAAGAAACAGGGAGAAGAGGAGAAGACACAGATACAAAGAGGAGCAAGACACAAAGAAGAGAGAGGGCAGTGTGAACATAGAAGCAGAAACTGAAGTGAGGTGGGCACAAATCAAAGAATGTCAACAGCCATCAGAAGCTGGAAAAGGCAAAGAATAGTCTCTCTCCTGGAGCTTCCACAGAGAATACGGCTCTGCTAAGACCTTGACTTTGTCCTTCTGACCTCCAGAACTGAGAGAGAATAAATTTCTGTTGTTTTAAGACACCTAATTTTAGGTAATTTATTAACAGCAGACACAGAAAACGAATACAACCTCCAACCACCAAACATTATCTCATGCCACCCCCATGCCCTACATCACACCACTTGACTCTGTTTACTTGCATTTACCACACTTGGCCTTGTTCAAGAGTTGTATTTATGTGTCTTATCTCTACCATGGGAATGGATTGAGAAATAATAATTTAACATCTTCCACTAAGTACCACTTCTATTCAGTTTTATTTGGTGCTGATTGAAACCTACAAATCATATCCGAGAAAGAGAAAAGCAGTGTTTCTATGAGTTGGCCTGGCACACACACCTAGGTCTTGGTGTTGTCTTGTTTAAGCTATTTCAGAACATTATTACCAGACAAAGCCACTCCGTAACCATGATGGATCATGACAAAAAAAAAGACAACTCTGTAATCATGTCTGAATAGACGAAACATGAACACTATCCAAGCCATAAAATACCAAAGAGCCCATTTTCATGGCTAGTATGAGTGACTGCTGCCTCTTTACCAATTATAGCTTTAGCCTCATTTTGGTCTGCCTTGTCTTTAGAAAAGTTATCATTTGTCCCATTTCCTGACAGCATCCAGTCCTGAGTTAAGCCTCAAATCGCCTTCCCCCAAATCACCTAACACAGGCCTAAAATCTATAATAAAGCTTTCCTAATACTCTCTTACTCAATTGCCCCACATTTTCCCAATGTGTGCATTCTCCCTTGCTGCACAAGTAATAAACCCAACTTATTCAACTGCATGTATGTTCCTGGTGGTCTTTAGCTGGAGGACAAACTAAGAACGTCTTCAATAAAGGTCCAGTGTTTTATTTATGCTTGGGTCTCTCACAGGACACGCTCTGAGCATTGCATGTTCTACTCAGCTGAACTGATCTAGATGAATTACACTGTGCCTCTCAGCCTCTACTGGAACTTCAAGACCCTTCACAGTCACTAGCAGTGCTATTTGTTTTCACTTCATTATCCTGCCAGTTTTCAATTTCACGGTTTCTAGAGTAGCCAATGACAATCAATATGATTGAACAAGGTGCTCCATGCCCACCAAGGTGCTCCATACCAACTAACCTAGAAATTTCTAAACTTGAAAAAGTACCTAATTTACATGCATTCAATGGCTTTCAAATTGTTTCCCATTGTTTTTCACAATATATGAACAGGAAAGTGATCAAGATCAAAATAATTTCCTAAAGTCTCTTTCCTTTGAACACTCTTCAGAAGAGATATCTGTTTCCTTAGGAGAAAAGAAATGATGAGGGACCAAAATAATACATGTCTTCATGCATTTATATATAAACATACAAAAAGCTAACTTGAGATAGAATTATTTATGTATGTGTGTTCTATATGTATGTATATTATGTGTGTGTGTGTGTAGCAGTTTGGCCATTTGATGTAATTATGAATTCCAAAAATTGATATGGATTATCCTTGTAAACTAGTCTGTTCATGATTAAATTATAATTAGGGCTTTGATTGGGCCACATCATTAGGGCGCTGAGCACCGCCCTTGGTGGGTGGGGTCTCAAAGATAAAAGATATGGCAAAGGACAGAGTTGGAGTTTTGAGTTGGAGTTCTGATGCGGAGTCTTGAGCTGGAGCCCTGGGAAGTAAGCATACAGAGGAGCTTGGTCGTGAGGAAGAAGAGAAGGCCCCGGAAAAAGAGACAAGCCATTCTCGACAGTTCACAGCTGACCTTGTGGAGGAAACAGAGGAATGGAGCCCTGGGAAGAGAGGAACTCTGGAAGCCTGAACCTTCACAGACATCGGCAGTCATCTTGCTCCAACATGTGGCAATAAACTCTGGTGAAGGAAGCAACTTATGCTTTATGGCCCAGCAAATGTAAGCTTCTACCCCAAATAAATACCCTTTATAAAAACCAACCAATTTTTGGTATTTTGCATCAGCACCCCTTTTGGCTGACTAATACAGTGTGCTTGTTGTATTTTCACTTTTCAGAGAGATCAAGACTCAGTGGAACTGGACTTATTTGAGGAGAATATGGTGGCAAAGAGTCTGGGCTATTCCTGAGGAAAAGGGCTACTGGGGAGGGGCTGGTAAGGAACCCTCTTTATAATCAATAAAGTGAGATGTTCACTGTAAAACGTGGGCAGGGTCAACAGGAGAGCTGCCCAGTAATGCCATTATTGTGGAGGCATCACAGGTTCCCAGCCAAGTGGAGGTGGTGGATAGAACTGTCTTAAGCAGACTGCAATTCTAGCCAGAAGCCATTTTGGAGGGCTTTAACTACTGTGGAACCTGTATGGAGGCTTATTCAGCTAACATTAAAACAATTCATGAGGTTTGTTTGTTTTTTTTATAGAGAAGTTGTATGTTTACAGAAAAACCACGTAGAAAATATGGAGTTCCCATATACCTCCCCCACATTCAGTCTTCCCTATTGTTGATTTCGCATTAATGTGGTACCTTTGCTACAAGTGATGAAACAATATTATTATAATTATAGTATTAACTATACCCATAGCTTACATTAGGGTTCTCTGTGTTATACACTTCTAGGGTTTTAAAAAATATTTTATTCTAGAAACATATATACAAATAAAATTTCCCCTTCAACCACATTCAAATATATACTTCAGTGCTGTTAATTATATTTACAATGTTGCATTCACAATGCTGTGCATCACTGCCATTAATTACCAAAAATTTTCCACCACCCCAAACAAATTCTGTATCAATTAAGCATTAGCTCCCCATTCCCTACCTCCACCCTCACCCGTGGAAACCTATATTCTAGTTTCTGACTCTGAATTATGCTTATTCTATTATTATTTCATATCAGGGAGGTCATACAATATTTGTCCTTTTGTGTCTGGCTTATTTTACTCAACATGATGTCTTCAAGGTTCATCCATATTGTTGCATGATTCAGAACATTCATTTCAGGGTTAAATAATATTCAATTGTATGTATATACCACGTTTTGTTTAGATCTTTATCTGTTGATGGATCCTGGGGTTATTACCACCTTTTTTTTTTCAGTGTTTAAACTGCATTAAATAATTTTTTTAAACTTATTGAAATATATCACTCATAAACATACATGAACAATAAGTGTATAGTAATAGTTGTGAACTTACAAAACAAACATACATAACATCGTACAGGGCTCTCATACCTCACCCGAACACCAATACCTTGCATTAGTGTGAAACATTTTTAACTAATGATTAAAGAGCATCTTCAAAATGCAACTACTAACCAAAATATTTTTCCCCCAACCCACCCTGTTATTATTATTTTTATATCATTTTATATATGAACATACATAAACAATAAGTGTATAGTAAAAGTTGTGAGCTTACAGAGCAAACAAGCAAAACATCATACAGGAGTCCCATACATCAACCCACCACCAACACCTTGCATTGCTGTGAGACATTTGTTAGAAATTATGAAAGAATGTTGTCAAAATCTTACTAATTAGTATAGTCCTTATCTTACATTTGGTGAATTTCCCCCCCAACCCACCCTATTATTATTTTTTAAATATATTTTTATGACTGAAGTTGTAAACTTACAAAACAATCATGCACATGTGTAGAATTCCCAAACAATATGCCTCTATCAACACAGCACACCGTGGTGGAACATTTGTTTCAGATTATGAGATAATATCATCAGACTATTACTAGGTCCATAGCGTACATTTGGCACACTTTTTCCATACTCCCCCATTATCAGCACAGTACATCTTTGATATAGATGCATATTATATTATTACTGTCAACCACAGTCCATAGGTCACTCCAGATGTATTTTCCCCATGCTTCTCCACATTCCCACCACCCTGCAATAGTGACATACATCTGCTCTAGCTCACAAAAGACACTCTTTCATCTGTACCATCAAACACAATTCTCATTCACCTTGGGGTTTACTGTGTCATTCAGCCCCTAGATTATTCTATAGCTTTCTTTCAATTGACATTTACATCCCTAGACTACACTTTTCAGCCTAAATTCCCATTTATAAACCAGCTGTTACTCACTATAATGTGTTACCATCAATTCTGTACATTTCCATACTTTTACAGTAAAGCTAATTAAAACTTCTACATACATTAAACATCTGTAGTCCATCTCAGTCCTCCTCTTATCTCCTTTAAGAATCCACCACCTACTACCAGGTCTTGAAGATATTTTCCTACATTTTCTTCTAGAAGCTTTATGTTTCTTGCTTTTATATTTAGGTTTTTGATCCATTTTGAGTTAATTTTTGTATAAGGTGTGAGATAGGGGTCCTATTATATTTTTTTGGCTATGGATATTCAGTTCTGTAAGCATCACTTGTTGAATAGACTGTTCTGCCTGAGCTGGGTGGGTTTGACAGGCTAGTCAAAGATCACTTGACCATAGATGTGTCTGTTTCTGAACCATTAATTCGGTTCCATTGGTCTCTGTGTATGTCTTTATACCAATACCATGCTGTTTTTACCACTGTAGCTAATATAAGATTTAAAGTCCAGAAATGAGAGTCCTCCAACTTCGCTATCCCTTTTTAAGATGTTTCTGGTTATTCAGGACCCCTTACCCATTGTAACCGCTGGCCAATTTGATGTAATTATGAATTCCAAAAATATAAGTAGATCATGCTTGTAAACTGATCTGTTAATCTGGGCATGATTAAGTTCTGATTAGGGTGTTGAGCCCCACCCCTTGGTGGGTGGGGAATTGAATATAAAAGGCAAGGCAAGTAACAGAGTAGAAGAAGTCTTTGAGAAGCAGCTTTGATGTTGGAAAGAAAGCCCCAGGAGAAGAGAAGCGAGCTGTTCACCTGATCGCCTACAGCTGACCTTGTGGAGGAAACAGGAGCTAAGCCCGGAGAGAAATGCAGCCCTGGGAAGAGAGGAACTCAAGAAACCTGGACCCTGGGCAAATGTTGGCAGTTGTCTTGCTCCAACACGTGACAATGGACTTTGGTGAGGGAAGAAACTTATGCTTTATGACCTGGTAACTGTGGACTTCTACCCCAAATAAATACCCTTTATAAAGACCAACCCATTTTTGGTATATCACATTAGCACCCCTTTGGCTGACTAAAACAGAATTTGGTACCGAGGAGTGGGGAAGTGCTTTTGTAATTACCAAAATGTTGGAACGGTTTTATAAATGGGTAAGGGGTATTTTTTGGAGGAATTGTGAAATGCTTGATGGAAAAGGCCTAGATCACTTTGAAGAGACCATTAATAGTAATATGGACGCTAAAGAGACTTTCTATGATGTCTTAGAAGTAAATGATGCAGCTCTTATTGGACACTGGAGAAGTTGTGGAGAACTTAGCAAGATTAACTCCTGGTGTTATATGGAAGACAGAATTTGAAAATGGCGAGCCCGAACATTTAGCTGAAGAACTTTCCAAGCTAACCTCGGAGAATGTGGCTTGGCTTCTCCTTGCAGCTTATAGCAAAATACTAGATGAGTGAAATACACTAAGAACTGAACTTTTGGGCACAAAGAAAACAGAAACTGATTCTGGAACTTCCAAGTGTCTGGATATCAAATTCCCAGATGAAAATGCCCTATTTGAAGACTTTACTAAACTTGGAAATTGTAAATCAGAATTGAAGATGCAGTTGTCTCGGAAAGACTTGTGGAAAGTCTTACTGTCTGATGGCTTGGACCCCTGCTTCCTGCATGCTAAATCAACAAAGTTTTTGAGAGAGCTGTATGAACAAAACCACTG
>JAQZBX010107569.1:0-10648 GCA_029593785.1 Cabassous unicinctus
GGCAGGAGAGTTTTTGAGGCCAAGGTAGCTGCACATGTGAAGGCCAGGCCAAGGTCCCTTGAGAAGTTAAAACTCAGACACAACCCAGTATCTGGGGAATGCCCTAATGGGAGACTGGATTAGACAAAACCTCAAGTTCCTTCCAACTCATAAAGTCTTTGATTCTAAGTCAGGGGTTCTTAACCTTTTTTGTTCCACGGACCCCTTTGCCAGTCAGGTGAAAACCACGGCCCCTTCTCAGAATGCAGCGGCAGATAGATTTATGACACTCAACTAGCGTCAGGTCTAACAACTACCATAATTTCAAAGTATGAATGAGCATAAGTGACTTTTCGAGATATGCAACAACTGTAAAGTGATATGAAATGAACACTAGTTAATTTATTGCAGACATTCATAAGTGAAGGACATGCTAGATTTCAGTTAGAGGTCAGAAAATAAAGATAAGTTGATTTTTTTCAATTCAAGCTCATGGACCCACTGAAATCTTTCCACAGACCCCTGGTTAAGAAGCCCTGTTCCAAAGGGAGCCCAGAATCCAGTTTGGGTTCACCTCAGAACAGACCTGGGTCCAGAGAATCTTCCAGTCAGGAGTGAAAGCAAGGCCTGAGGCCGCCCCACTCGTGAGGCACGAATCCAAACGGCACCCACGCAGAGAACCAGAGAACGGGTTCTAGCAAACAGACTTGGGGCTGCCAGTGCAGGAGAAAGCGCTCCAGGGCCCAGCTTCCCCGAGGGACTGGAACCCATCTGAGGGTTGATTCTGCACGTCTGGGCAGCCCAGAATGGGGAGACACAAGCTCCAGACTTTATGTATTCAGGGGTTTAAGTAGTAAAGGGAATTCGGCTTCCACTTTGCTCTAGGGACAGCCAGCACGCTCTCACTGCCCCTTCTTTGTTGTCATGGTTCTGAGAGTGGGCAAGTAGGCTGAATCTGTGTTAATGGTTGAAGTTCATACAATAGGCTAAGTGAGGGCAAGATTGTCCAGGAGCCATAGTCCCAGTCCCAGTTGGACTCTGGGTTAAAATCTTGGCTCTTCCCAGAGGAGAAGGCAGAGACTTGGGCAGACAGCAGCCATCTTGCTTCACCACATGACAGCTGACTTTGCTAAGAAAGCACCCCTTATGGTGCCTTGAGTCAGGCTTTTCACGGCCTTGGAACTTTAAGCTTTTATCCCAAATAATCTGCTTTATAAAAGAAAACAAAAATCTTAGCTCTACTACTCACTAGTTCTGTAACTTTGAGCAAAGTTTTTTAAATCTTTCCAAGCCTCCATTTTCTCATCTGTTAAAAAGGAACTAATATATGTGCACAGTGAACAAAAACTCCTGTTCTTGGAGAATTTACCTTCTGGTAGGGTTGATCAACCTTCTGAGAAAAATGTCAAATTATTTGCCTTCCTCAATCTCTTTCATATATATCAAAAGTCAACCTTTGTACAAACATTCATGCTGATGATGAAAGCCTAAAAGCAAAATTGTCAATTTGCAGAGACAATTTCATTTAGTTTTACTCACAAATATTCATTTTAAATATATATATAGAACCCCCCCACCCCCCCCAAAAAAAGAGGGAGCTAACAGCCCTAACCTCAGAGCTATCTCATGGATCAAATAAAATAATGCAGAAAATCACTCATTCTGTGTCTGTGCTATTGTAGATACTCAAAGGGTAGTTGTTTCTTTTGCCTTTCAAGCATAAATATTTGGACCTTCCCTGTATCCCGACAAATCTCCAAGGTTAATTCCTTCTCTCAAAATATCTGGAAGGCACATCATTTTTTTAGCTTGGCTTAGAACCTACTCTAAGCCATCAACACACACGCACACACACACACACGTGCAAAGCCATAAAACAATTGGCAATAACTCTGCTATCAAACAATTAATTATCAGGGAGTGTAAATGTGTGCTCAAGGCTCCAATTTACAGACTAATAACAGGGTTGTTTAGAAGTTCCTTGAAGCCTTGAAGGAAATGGTTTCCTGGAAAGCTAAGTGGCTGGGAAGCAGAGCTGGAAGCTACTCCTACCTGGAGGCCATTATCACCTTCACCAGCCAACAGGATTTAGCCCTGAAAAAGCTGAGGATGAACTCCAGGGAGAGAGTCTCTGGAAGGTTGGAGGAGGAAAGGACTTGTACACGTGTGAGTGGAAATCTGGAGTGGTTGAGATCCCAGCACAAAATCAATGTGTTCTTCAGGAATGGAACGCAGGTGGTTTGTTTTCCACCTTTGGCCCAAGCTACAGGACCACAACAGAAGCCAACAAGTCTGAATTCTTGGAACAGTCTTGAGAGGTTTCCTGGTTGGATGGCAAGCCCTTCAGTCCTTCCTTCATTTCTCTGCCAACTAAGATTTTTCAGATCAGCAGTGGAAATATTGGAAGAACCCTCTGCCCTGCTCTTTCTAAGATCCTTCAGAGTCCTTTAGCAAATGCTTTGATCCAAACCATTCACCAAGAAGAACTCTTTACTTTGAATTTCCCAAACACTAAATATTTGAATTGAATCTTTAGAGAAATTGAGATGTTTGGGGAGGTTAAGAGAAGACTTAAGATATCTTGATTTCATTCAATTTTTTTTGAGGGTTAACTATTTGAATTAAAGCAAATATATCTGTATTTTGCAATGTATTATTCTTACATAATCTCTCTGAACTTTCAACCTTTAAGAAAACAGTTTGAGATAAGCTAAATGATTTCTAGTTATATAACTCAGTAATTCAAAATTTGACTAGAAAGTAATGAGGGTGACTTTTAGGGTAAACATTCCAGAACTTTCACAACAGAACGAGTGTTGGCTTCAGAGTGGTCACTTTCCGAGGATATGTTCCAATTTGGAAAGGGTTGCTATAGCTCAAAACACATTCTATAGCAGAGCAGGTGTAGCTCAGTGTTGAGCGCCTGCTTCACATGTACGAGGTCCCGGGTTCAATCTCTGGTACCTCCTAAAACAAACAAACAAAAATACATTATACAATTCCTCTTTTTTTTTTTTTTTTAAGATTTATTTATTCATTTACTTTTTATCCATTTTAACTCCCCCCTCCCCCGTTTTGCTATTTTGTGTCCATTCGCTGGGCAACTCTCTGTGTCTGTTTCCTGTCCTCTCTTCTCATCCTTCTCTTCCTGTCTTCACCGGGATTCGATCCTGGGGACCTCCAATGTGGGAGGGAGGCATCCTACCGCCTGCGCCACCTTAGTTCCTGTTTTTTTTGGCAAGTCTCGTATGGGCTCTCCCTTGTGTCGCTCTCCTGTTACAACATCATCTTGCTGTGTGGTTCAGCGGGGCCTGGCGGCCCACGTGCATTCTATATATTTTGTTTGTTTGTTTGTTTATTAAGCAGTTTTATTGTGATATATTCACACACCAAATGATCTATTCAAAGTGTATAATCAATGGCTTTTAGTACAATCACAAAGTTGTATATTCATGATCTCAAAAATTTTAGAACTGCATTGTTCCAAATACATTTTTCTTTATTTTACCGGGAGGTCTTGGGGATCGAACCCAGGTCTCTTCATATGGGAGACGGACGCCCAACCACTTGAACCACATCCACCCCCCCACAAGTCCTCTTTTTATTTGTTTGTTTGTTTGTTTGGGGGGGTTCTTTTCTTTGTTACACAATTCCTCTTTTAAGACTGCTCCCACAGCCAACTTATAAGACATATGTGAAAATCTACTTTTGACCCCAGATAGCATTACATGGCTTGTTCACTCTATGTCAGCCCCCAGACTTGACAACCATTGGTTGTTGTCTATTCAAAAAACAACAACAACTCAAATCTACCTTCAAAAGATTAAGTTTTGTCATCCTCAAGGGTGGTAATTCTCAAGAATGAGTTCCAAAAATATTTTGAACAATAGAAGAATTGTTTGAAAGTAAAATTTTGCAAGGTGGTGTCTTCAAAGACAACAGTCCTCATTTGGATGCACCAAATCAAAAAATTTCAGACATGGGAAAGCCCATGGAGACAGGGTCACCACTGGGATAAGATGAGTCCTTGGGGGTGAGTGGCTCTTCAAATTTTGTGCCCTAGACACCTCACTCTCCTCACCCTGGTCCCTGCCCTGCATCAAGATTTACTAGCATAACTTTAAGCTCCCTTATTCCCCATAGTTTTGTTAAAAGTATCAATCATGCTATTTTATACTCACATCTCATAAATGAGGTTCTTAAAAATGATAATAGAATCTGAAAACTTATGTTGGATTTAGTACTTCCCACAGCCTGGTAGATACTCATTAACACTGATGAAATGAACTAGGCTGGAGAATCAATAGTAAGAAATATATTTTCTCCGAGAACTATGTAAAAGTAAGAAATATATTATCATTATTACCGTTTCCAATGTTAACTACTGGTCCCACCATTCACTTTGCAGACTGTGGTGGCAATTACAAACTCAATACTATTCAACTATCACTAATGTGTGTTTGGTGAAAGATATCTATCTTTTAAATAGTTACTGGTATTGATTTGTCTGAACACCAGCCTATTATCAAGCACTATAAAGTACTCCATGGGATAGATCACCATTAAAATCCAATCCCTGCCAAGTTATGGGGAGAAGAAACAGGAAAATGTGTTAGATGCTGGCCATGTTTGGGACAAACCTGAGAAAGAGAGGAACTGATCAAAAGCAAAACTGCTTGCTCTGGGCAATAGTGAATTGGCATAAGCACTATTTATTTTGCTGAAATCAAGTCAGAGGACCATGGGATTTGAAAGGTCCTTTCTGACTCTCCAAACTTTCTCAGGACTGACCTAGTCCAAAATTCCTGCCTTATGGAAAATACCATTTATGTGATTGAGAAAAGCTTATAACAATATAGAACATTACAGCTTAAAGTGCTCCTACATACACAATCTCAGGGCCTCACAACTTGGTGAGTAGCAAGGGGCTCCCTTCACACATTAAGGAAATGAGATAAATAAAGTTCAGGTGTTGCTCAAGGTCACACAATGAGTAGAGTCGTCTTGTCATTCCAAAACCAGTACTCTCGCCTGAATCATCTTCCCTAGGCAAAGTCAGGGTCCATCTTCTCTACACTCACTGTAACCAGCCTCTGGTCCCAGAATCTACCAAAGACTTTGGGACTCACAGTAGATGCTTCCTGATATTATTACAAAGGACTATTTCCATGGGTGCCAATGGGGATCTTCCTGGAAGAGATGCAATGGCAAAAGCAATCAGAATATGTCCAGTACTGAGCAGGGCATGGAGTCTATTCTGGGCATCCTACAGATGGAAATTCTAAGACCCAAGGAGGAAAGTGACCTGCCCCAATTCCCAGAATGGATGAAGAGATCAAGAGTTTATGTCCTAATTCCTTTGTTCATCTTCCTGGAAAAGAGTGTATATAAAAATATCTAGTCTTAGTTGCCAGGTTGCTATGTAAAATACCACACAATGGATTGGCTTAATGACAATGGATTTATTGGCTCACAGTTTGGTAGGCTACAAGTCCCAAATCAAGACATCAGCAAGGCTGTGCTTTCTCCCCAAAGTCTATGGTGTTCTGGTGCTGGCTTGCCACCATCCTTGGGGCTCCTTGGCTGCACCTCTGCCTCATGTCACATGGCCATCTCTCTCTCTCCTTGTGCCTGCTCTTCTGGTTTCTGTTGACTGCCGGCTTCTCCCTGTGGTCTTCTGTAACTTCTGGCTTCTGGTTTCTTCTCTTTATAAGGTCTCCAGTTTTATGGATTAAGGCTCATCCTAATTCATTTGGCCACAGCTTAACTAAGAATAACTTCTTCAAAAGGTCATAATTCACATAGAAGTTCACATCCCACAGGAACAGAGATTAAGATTAGAACATATTGGGATACATAATTTGACAGATAGATAGATAGATAGATAGATAGATAGATAGATAGATAGATAGATAGATAATCACTTGACACAGCATGAATCAAATCAATTAAGAATATAAATTTTGTTCTTCGGTCAGTCAATCAGACCTTGTACTGATCCTCCCTCTTCTTTCTCTCCATGTGACTTAGGTAGAAACATATTGTCTCTAAGGTTGAGTTTTCACATTTGTAAACTAGAGCTGTTACCAGTGCCTATGGCTTGGGATTGCTGTGAGCATTAGATGATGCAGTGAAAGTAGAGCTTAGCCTGGTACTTGGCACAGAGGAGGTACTTATTAATGGTAACTGCTATGGCTATGACATTATTACTAACTTCCTACTGTCTGCCCAACATTGTATGTCTATCACCTCTGTTTATTACAAGAGCCATGTGAAATACATATTATTATCCCTGATCACAGCTGGAAAAAATCCTCACCTGGAGAAGTTGAGGAACTTGCCCAAGGGATTATGGGCAGCTCCGAGGAAAGCCTTCTAGAATGGCATTAGTTTCCCTTGACCTTACCCACAGTGACTCTCTCTTCTCCAGGGGAACATATGTGGGTAGAAGCCTGTAGCCATTGTCATTTGTTTCCAGGCAAAGTGTGCCAAGGTCTCGGCATGCTGCAGAAGGTGGAGGCCACACCCTGCAGCAGAGGTGAATAACAGGAGCTGTCTGTGTGCCTCCTGCTAAGACCTCCTGTTTGTTTAGAATTCACTCTGGCTTGATTTATTTGTTTCTATCAAAGAATAGGGAAACCCTTGCTCCTTGATGTCCAAATGAAATAAGAGGGAGTCATGTTGGATGTCCCAACGGCACCACAGGTTCTGCCCCATGAAAAGCATTAAGGAGTCAGAACCCCTGCTCCTGTCTTCATGGGAGCAGTAGTCCATTGGGTCTATGGTTGCTTGGCAGGAAGGCAAGACACCCCCATCCTGTCATCTGCCCCAGATATTAAGGGAGATAGTTCCAGGTAGAAGGGCTTCAGGAGGTAGGTGGGAAGCCGTGGAGGTGCTATTTGGGTATGGAAAGGAATATAAGGCAAGGGGCACTTCACACCTACTTGGATGGCTAGAATAAAATAATAATAACAAATGCTGGCAAGGTTGTGGAGAAATTTGAACCCTCTTACATGGCTGGTAGAATGTAAAATGGTGCAACCAATGTAGAAAACAGTTTAGCAGTTCCTCAAAAAAATTTAACATAGACTCACCATATGACCCAGCAATTACACTCCTAGGTAGGTACCCAAAAGAATTGAAAACAGGTGTTCAAACAAACACTTGTACATGAATGGTCACAGCAGCACAATTCACAATTGCCAAAAGGTGGAAGCAACCCAAATGCGCATCAAAAGATGAATGGATAAATACAATATGGTATATCCATACAGTGTGATATTATTCACCCATAAAAAGAATGAAGTACTGATACATGCTACAACATGTATGAACCTTGAAAACATCATGCTGAAAGAGGCCAGTCACAAACACCACATGTTATGATTCCATTTGTAGGAAATGTCCAGAATAGGCAAATCCATAGAGGCAGAAAGTAGATGAGTAGCTGCTTAGAGCTAGAGTAGGGGGTGGAGGCTAGAAGAGTGATTGCTAAAGGGTACAGGGTTTCTCTTTGCAGTGATGAAAATGTTCTAAAATTGCCTGTAGTGATGGTCACACAGCTCTGTGAAAATACTAAAAACCGTTGAATTGTACACTTTAAATGGGTGGGTTCTATGGCATTTGAATTATAGATCAAGAAAGATGTTTTGTTTTGTTTTTAAAGTAAGGGGAACCCCTTCTCCACTTTGGGACCATCTTACTGAAATTAAAAGCATCAAAGTCTGGTCTCACCCTGAGGGGCGCGAGCCCCAGCTTAGCAGAGCCTGGACTGGACGCCACAGCACTGTGAGGTGATGGAGCTGGGACTCCAGTTCAGGTGTCCTGGGCCCCTTAGCACCGCACTTCACTGTCACCTCTCCCCATAGTGTGACATTTCATCCTGAGATTCTGGACTGGTCTCCTCTACAAGATAAGCAAAGTTCAAATGACTTCCCCAAGCCTACCTCTTGGATATCCTTAACTACTGCAAAACCAATGACTTCCTGATTCTCTCCTTCTAAAGACGAAACAACCAGCTCATTCACTGGACAAGGAGTCATTCACCTGTTCCTTCATTCAATCAATAAACAGGCATTGCAATCCTCTATGTGCCAGGCAAAGCTTTAGGTGCTGGGGCTACAGCAGGGCATGACAAACAGAAACCCCTGCCCTGAGGGCCCCCATATGCTATCTGGAGGAAACCAACAGTAAACCTACAAATAAGACAATTCTATCGGATGTTGGGAATGACAAGGGCTAATAATAAAAAAGAAGGGAGAGAGTAAAGTCACGGGCAAGAGGGATTGAGAATACTGGTGAGGGGTGGTCAGCATGCTCAGGAGGGAGGGCAGGTTTGGCCACAGTGGAAAGGGAACATTTAGACTTGGAGGTGGTCAGAGTTAGCCATGTGCACGCCAGGGTGAAGAGCTCCTAGAGCTTACCAGAAATGGTCCTGTGGCCTGCATGTTTATAAATCTAATCTTGTTTTCCCACTAAGTTATGGGGTCATTTATGAGATATCTTCTGAGAGAAGCCTACAAAAGGTTCGAAGAGCAATAGAAAGGAAATCATAGTCTAAGATGCAGCAAAGTTGAAGATACATATTTGAAAGTTAAGTAGCAGCATTTAACCTGAACAGTAACCCTTCAGCGGTCTGTTCCAAGAATGCCTTGCTAAAGAGCTTCGCAGGTGGTAGCAACTAAGGAGACTTGAAAAGCCAAATGTCTTTTTTTCTTCTTGCAGAAACAACTCAGGGCTTGTGTTTCTTTTTTCCTTTTATTTATTTATCACACACACACCCCACCCCGCCGCTTGTGCCACTGTCCGCTCTCTGTCCATTCACTGTGCATTTTTCTGTGTCTGCTTGTCTCCCTTTGTTGTGTCATCTTGCTGTGCTAGCTCTCCATGGGTGCGGGCCGTCAGCTTTCCATGGGCGTGGGCCAGCTTGCCCTCACCAGGAGGCCCCAGGAATCGAACCCGGGGCCTCCCATATTGTAGATGGGAGCCCAATTGCTTGAGCCACATCTGCTTTCCTTGCTTTTCTCTTGCAAAGGAATCATTCAGAAATAGCTTTGCAGGTGCCTCCTGATGCAACACACCAAGAAGGACACAATTTCCCTTCCGTGATCCCTCTGCAAGAAATATTAACTCTGAGTCTAATCATGAGCAAACAGTCAGAAGAATCCAAATTGAGAGACATTCTGCAGAACAATGGGCCTGGACTCTTCAAAAATGTTAATGTCGTGGAGTGGATATGGCTCAAGTGGTTGAGTACCTTCTTCCCATATGGGAGGTCCCGGGTTCAGTTCCTGGTGCCTTCTAAAAACAAAAGAAAAAAACAGGGGAGTGGATGTAGCTCAAGCAGTTGGGTGCCCACCTCCCACTTGGGAGGTCCCGGGTTCAGTTCCCAGTGCCTCCTAAAGAAGATGAGCAGACGCAAAGAACAGATGCAATGAGCTGAAGCAATGAGCAGACACAACGAGTAGGAAGAGGATGTGGCTTAAGTGGTTGAGCACCCACCTCCCACATGGGAGGCCCTGGGTTTGGTTCCTGGTGCCTCCTAAAGAAGATGAGCAGACACACTGAGCTCCTAGAGAAGAGGCTGCTCTCTAGGATTTATGGTGCTGACCAGTCAAGTGCCAGGGGTCCTCCGTGAGGAGCAGCAGAGACCTCTGACAAACCACTGATGCCACAGCTCTCCTTGAGCCAGTCAATGACAAAGCTAATTAAAGTCGTTGAGATGAATCTGTATTAGAAACATTCTGAATGAAGATTTATGACTAATACTCTCTCTGAGGGGTAAGAGAATCAGGGCAGGGGACCCAACAGCATCCTCTGATTATTTGAAAAATGCATGCAGAATAGGCTCTGCCTTGTTTAGGGTTATCTGGAAAGCAAAATTCATGAAAAGCTCAAATTCCAACTACTTTCAAGCCCATATGGTAACTCAACCTGTGCTCCAAGTGGCAGGCAGAGATCCTTTAGGGGCATGCACTAAGGACGAGATGGGGCCATTTCATTTGCCAAATGGCAACCTCCTTCTGACCACCAATCATGCCACATTTATGGAGCAGCTCTGATTCAAGAAGGCCTCCTTACAAATGCCCACCCTCCGCCCGGTTCAGCAGGCAAGAAGAGAAGTCTGCTGGGACATGCCCCACCCCCTCCCTGAAACCAGCCTGTCCTTTCAACCCCTGCTCTTTCCCAGGTCAAGGCCCTCCCTTCAGGAAGAGAGGAAGGGTGTGTTTCCCACACCCTAATCTAAAGGTGTGCTGAAGGGAGCTCTTCCCAGACCCTACCTGTCAGGAAGGTGGATGATAACTGCTTAGGAGAGGAACCGAGGAAACACCGCCTGTCCAGCTATTGACAGGATCCCTGGCAGCCGAAAGCCCTAATTGCTCTGTGGGTCTTTAAGGTGGCTCCCACCTAACCTTTAACAAGCTCCTTCTCAAGGAAATTGGCACAGACACTAAAGCTGTTGGTTAGGGCCCTTGGAGACAGAGGGGAGGGTTTGGCTGGGTTGGGTACACCTGCCTTGAAAATATTTACTAATAGGTAACTCTTTAGCTTTTCTGTAAGATCTTGAACTAGGAGGGAGTTGCTAAAAGCCTGGGTCAAGGTTCTGAAGAAAAGCCCTTGGATGCCTCTGTCAGCTCAGACTTCTATTTGGGGCTGGCTAGGAAACCAG
>JAQZBX010107570.1:0-10639 GCA_029593785.1 Cabassous unicinctus
AGATCTTTAACAAAGAAAAGAAACGGTACAAAAAGTGCAATAAAAAATAAAACGGATGAATGAATGGATGGATGAATGGGAAGATGGATAGAAAAACAGATGGAGATGAAATAAGTATTGTTCTTTAAGTTTTGGATGTGCTGATTGATAGGAAAGAGGTGGGCAGATCCTGGAGTTCTTCTCTCAAATAGCCTTTCTAATCCCTTCTAGTGAACAGAGGCTGACTCCCATCTGGCTAGAGTTCCAGATGCAGTTTAGTTCTGCCTTTCAGATGCACCAGTGTTAGACTATGACACAGAACTGAGCCACTTGCGGAGAGAGGAAGGGCATGGACATGTTTACTGGTTTGAGTTATGGCAGCGTGGCTCTGAGCTGGCAGTTTCCAGATGCTGCAACGTGGGCTTCCTTATTCCACGACCATGGCAGAAGCAGCCCCTTCCTGACTAGCAGCTCAATTCTGCAGTTTGCTTTGAGTAGTTGTTCCTGGAAACTCAGTCTCAATTCTCCATCTTTAGCCTGTCCAATGAGTCTATGAGTTACTTTATCCCTCAAAAAGTAATTTTCCTCGTAAGCTAGCTGGAATAGATTCTCTTCCCTCCAAGTAAGAACCTGTCCAAGCTAAATCTCACAAATGTGACCGTTGGGCCTGACTGGAGATTATTTACATTCCAATCATTGGGCACTATATGCCAAACTGCTTCTGGGAACAGTTTTTTTGTTTGTTTAGTTGGTTGGTTGGTTTGGTTTTACTTTTTTTATCATTACGATTTTAAAGTACGTGGGAATGAAATTCTCATTTAAAAAATTAAAGTTTCCATTTTTTAAAAAAATAAACATTTAGTGTAAAAATACAGCCCAAAGTCAATAGAAAAATCACTTTGCCCTGTCATTTCCCTAAGAATGCACTGCAGTTACTCAGAATAGGCAAAGGAAAAGCAATCTTCTGAGTTCTCAGCTTCACAAAAGGACCACATATTGTACAATGTATATCTATTTGATGTGCAAGTGTGCAAAAATATATACACACACATTCCTATCTGCTTTACATCATTCTAGAATATTCAGAAGAAATCAAGCTGGGATTCAGAAATGTGAAAAGGCCATAACACTGAAAAGGAGAATAATTTCAAAGTTAAAAGTGATGAGCAGACAGACACAATGAATTTCTCATTTGGTCCAAAAGAAAGTAGTTTTAAGTCTACATAGTTGCTATAGTGGCACCTCACCACCTCTTGTGTGCTGCACAGGATGGAAAAATTCCTTTGAGCCCCAAAGCAGTCCCAATATGAATTGACTATAGATTCACCTTTTTACTTGTCATCTCAGTTCAACACTGACCTCAAACCAAAAGCAGTAGAAGAAAGGTCCCTTCTGTTCCAAACTGGAGTGGGTGTTTCTTATTTAACCCCTTCTGCACCCATCATAGGCTGAGCCTAAGAATGTGACTTAGGAGTATGATCCAATGCATTAGGGGTCCCAGGTTGATTCCAGAAGGGAGGTCCCAGTTCCAACCACAGTGGCAAGGTGTGGGAGGAAGACAGGGATGCCAGAGGAGCATACCATAGTTCTCTTTTCCCAGGGGATTTCACAAAGCCCATTGTCTTAGTTTGCCACTGGGCTGCCAATGCAAAGTACCAGAAATGGATTGGTTTTATAGTGGGAATTTTATTTAGGGTAAAAGCTTACAGTTCCAAGGCCATAAAATGTCCAAATCAAGGCATCAGCAGAGATGCTTTCTCACCAAAGTCAGCTACTGGTGATTCTGGGGTCCTGCCACATGGTGAAGCAAAATGGCTGCTGATCTCTGTCGAGGTCCCTGCCTTCCCATCCAGAATCTACTGTCTCCTGGAGCTCAGCTGTGGGCAACCAGGAATAGGGCTTGTCTCTTCCTGGGCCTCCTCTCTCAGTCTTGGCTGCTCCGCTTTCTGCCCAAGTTCAGCTATGGGATATAAGGCATATGTCTCATCTCCTCACCTTTGGGCTGCAAACTCTTGGGAACTTCATGCTTAAGCTTCGGCAGCTAGAGATCCTCAAGTCCTCTCTCACATGGCAGGCTCAAAAATGGTGGTGCTCTCTTTTCCTGTGTGTCTCTCTCTGTGTCTCCATTTATATAAGACCCAGCAAGAGGGCGGAGACTCAACTTGAGTCACGCCTCACTGATGTAGTCCAATCAAAAGGGTCTCACACCCACAGGAATGGATTAGTTCAAAAACATAATCTTTTTCTTTTTGGGATTCATAAAAGAACTTCAAACTGTCACACCCATGTTCCCAGTGAAGGGTACAAGTAGATGCTGATACCTCTGCTTTTCCCAGAGGAAAGGGTGGAAAAAACACTCCAGGATGCAGACTTTTTTTCCTCCCCAACAGTACCACTGTCCTATCTTCAAAACAAAGGGCAAAGGTAAAGAGAGGCATTGAGGGTATAAAAAGGACTGGGATTTAGAGTCTGAAGATTGAGGCTTTTGGGTTGTGACAGTAAACCCTCTGAGCTTTTTTCTTATTGGGTAAATGGAGATTAAAGAAAACCTGCCTTCCTGAAAGACTGTCATATAGACAATATAAAATAAAGTTTTTTGCTAAGTCTATAGCATGATACAAATGAGTTATATTAGTTAGGCTGAATGCCCAAGAGTGATAGGTTCTATGCATTTTAAACCCTACGGTATAGTCATCTTTTCTTGGTTCTAAATATTCTCTATTTGAGTTTGATAAACTCAGCCTTGGTAGGAAGAAGCATCTTTTTGTTATATTTGAAACATCCTGGGAGAATTAAAATCTAGATAGAATTGGAATTGCAAAACCTCTCTACTTCCCCAATGTTAGATAAACACTGTGGGGCTATATAACCTTTTTCAGAGTATTTGGAAATCATTCTCTGATTATTTATCTTTTTCCAAAACCAAAGACAGGAATTTATTGCCTTTGGCAATGACAAATTTGACCTGTTTGTCATACAAGATTATGAAGGTAGATTGGGGGGGGAACAGGCTGCAGCAGCATTTATCATCATTTCAGGGACAGAGTGACAATATCTTTAGATGCAACTTTTACCCTCCACATAAATCCCAGATTCTTAGCATCTTCCATGTGTACTGTCTACTTGTAGAAAAAGTAGTATGCTGTCCTTTGAAAGAATTTGGAAAAGAAAGGACCAAGAGAAGCAGAATGCAATTTACTTGTATCAAAGTCCAGTTTGACTCAATATTTTCTCTGGCCAAGGGGATTAAAGAACCTTAGTGGAACTTGACACAAAGGCATATTGTCTTCCTCGTACTGGGAAAAACCAAACTGAGGAGGAACCCTGACTGGTAAGAACTGCTCTCTTACCTGTCTGGAGCAAATGACCTGGCACCTTCTCCAGGTAGGTTGATAACTGTCATTCACAGAGAACTGCGCCCCGCCGCCCCCCACACACACACCATTAGATCAGCCAAGAAACAAAAGGTAAGGGGAACCAGAATATTCTTATGACAGAGAGTGAACACAAAGCATTTCTCACATTCTCTCTTGCTTCACTCTGTATATCTTGCTCCCAAGGACAATCCCCTTAACACCCAGAGGGAAAAGGAAAATTTCTTGCCCATGTGCATCTACCTAGAGGGACAGTGCCTGCAGGAGGATGTATCATCTTGGGCCATTGATTGGGATGGTGATAAAGGCCAATTTAGTCAGGACTAATGAAACTAAAGCAGGTTTTACTTCACTAAATCACTTCATTAATCAGAGAACAGGCTGAGCTGTCTTTCCACACCCAGATGAGCTGAACCTTGGGTACACCAAGAGATAAGAGATAAAGGTTCTTCTGAATTGGGTAATTGCACTGGTGTTTACATAAAGGAATTGATGACTGGTTGAACAGAGCTGTGAACAGCTGCTGCCTCACAAATGAATCCAAAGTTGAGGACACAGTTGAAGACTAGCAATTTTTCCATTCCAATGTGTCAGACACTCCCTGGGTTGATATATTCAAAATATTTAACTATTGGTTCAGCCTGAGCAATGACCAACCAGAACAGATGCTGGAGTAAATAACTGATAGGTCTGTACCAATTATTCCTGCTGAACATCAAGCAGCCTTGGTGAGCTCCTTTTTAAAACCTGGAATTATGGATAAGGGTTTTACATCCATGTTATATAAAGAGATCATACAACTCTGATAAAATAAAAAAAAATAAGCAACCCAATTTTAAAATGGGCAAAAGACTTGAATAGACATTTTTCCAAAGAGGAAACACAAATGGCCAAAAAGTACATGGAAAAATGTTCAACATCACTAGCTATTAGGGAAGTGCCAATCAAAACTACAATGAAGGAAGCAGATGTGGCTCAGGCAGCTGGACTCCTGCCTACCAAAAGGGAGGTCACTGGTTTGGATCCCGGTGCCTCCTAAAGAAGACAGCGAGCTGGCATGACCAGCAGGCGCAGCAAGTTGACACAACGAGAAACGCTGGGAGGAAAAACATAATGAGAAACACAACAAAGCAGGGAGAGGAAGTGGCTCAAATGATTAGGTGCCTCCCTCCTATATCAGAGGTTTGACTCTCAGTGCCTCTTAAAGAAACAAGTAAGACAAACAGACACAGCAAGTGAATAACAAGGGGGTGGGGAGAAATAAATAAATAAAAATAAATCTTAAAAAAAACTACAATGAGATACCATTTCAGTTTATGGACTGGCCGTTATTTTTAAATATAAAATAAATTTAAAAATAATTTAAAAAACAGAAACTACAAGTGCTGGAGAGGATGTGGAGAAATAGAAACACTTATTCACTATTGGTGGGAATGTAAAATGATGCAGCCTCTGTGGAAGACAGTTTGCAATTTGGCATTTCCTCAAAAAGCTAAATATAGAACCGCTGTATGGTCCAGCAATCCTGTTACTAGGAATATATTCAGAACTGAAAGCAAGGACACAAACTGACATTTGCACATGTTCATAGCTGTATTATTCACAATTACTAAAATACGGAACCAGCCCAAGTGCCCATCAAACTATGAATGGATAAACAAAATATGTTGTGTATATATATGCACACAATGGAATATTATTCAGCTGTAAGAAGAAATGAAATCAGAATGCATATGACAACATAGATAAACCTTGAGGCTAATATGCTGAGTGAAATAAGCCAGACACAAAAAGACAAATTTTGTATAGTCTTACCAATGTGAACTAAATACGATAAATAAACTCACAGAGGTAAACTCTAGAGTACAGGTTAGTAGGAGATAGAATGTGGGTTGAGAATGGGAGCTGATGCTTAATATATGTAGAATTTTTAATAAAGTTTATTGTAAAACTGCGGTAATGAATAGAGTTGATGGTAACACATTATAGTGAGTATAACTAACACTGCTGATTTATAAATGTGATTGTGGCTGAAAGGGGAAGTCTGTGGACATAAATGTTAATTGAAAGGAAGCTAGAGAATAATCTAAGGAATGTATGACAGTGATTTTGGTGGTGGATGAAGATTGTGGTTAATAATATGAGTATAAGAGTGTTCTTTTATAAAGTGTTAAGAATATGGTGATACATGGTGTATTAGTCAGCCAAAAGGGGTGCTAATGTGAAATATCAAAAATGGGTTGGTCTTTATAAAGGGTATTTATTTGGGGTAGAAGTCCACAGATACCAGGCCATAAAGCATACGTTTCTTCTTTCACCACAGTCCATTGCCACGTGTTAGAGCAAGACAGCTGCTGGTGTGGCCCAGTCAATGCCCTAATCATAACTTAATCATGCCCAGATTAACAGATCGGTTTATAAGCATGACTGGGCCACGTCAGTAGGGCGTTGAGCCCCACCCCTTGGTGGGTGGGGAATCGAATATAAAAGGCAAGGCAAAGAACAGAGTTAAAGCAGTCTTTTGAGAAGCAGTTTTGATGTTGGAAAGAAGGCCCCAGGAGAAGAGAAGCAAGCCATTGGCCTGATTGTCTACAGCTGACCTTGTGGTGGAAGCAGAGGAGCTGAGCCCAGAGAGAAAAGCAGCCCCAGGAAGAGAGGAACCCGAGAAGCCTGAACCCTGGCAAACATCAGCAGCTGTCTTGCTCCAACACGTGGCAATGGACTTTGGTGAGAGAAGAAGCTTACTCTTTATGGCCTGGTAACTGTGGACTTCTACCCCAAATAAATACCCTTTATAAAAACCAATCAATTTCTGATATATCGCATTAGCACCCCTTTGGCTGACTATTACACATGGGAAAATTACAACTAATGTAAGTTACGGATGATAGTTAACAGTAGCATTGTAATATTTCTGTAGCAATGGCAAAGAACATATTATATCAATTCTAAGGGACAGCAATAGGGGGATATAACAGGGTATGGGATTTTTCCTTTTGGAGTAATGAAAACGTTCTAAAATTGACTGAGGTGGTTACAGCACGACTCTGTGTTGAAAATGAGAACCACTGAGAGTGCACATTGAATGGATTATACAAAGCATGGGGCTGTATAATGCAGGGAATCCAGTGGTAGAAGATGGACTATGGTTAACAGAACAAATATGAGAATGTTCTCTCATGACTAGTGTAGCAGTTTGGCAGTCTGATATAGTTATGAATTCCAAAAATAGATATTGGATTATGCTTGTAAACTGGTCGCTCATCTGGGCATGATTAAGTTATGATTAGGGCATTGACTGGTCCACGTCATTAGGACATTGAGCCCAACCCCTTGGTGGGTGGGGTCTCAAAGATAAAAAGACATGGCAAAGGACACAGTTAAGAGTTTTGAGTTGCAGTTCTGAAGCTGAGTTTTAATGCTGGAGCTGGGGGAAGCAAGCACACAGAAGAGCTTGGTTGTGAGGAAGGAGAGAAGGCCCCGGGAAGAGACGAGCCATTCACCTGATAGTCTACAGCTGACCTTGTGGAGGACACAGAGGAGCTGAGCCTGGAAAGAAACAGAACCCTGGGAAGAGAGAAACACAGGAAGCCTGAACCCTTGCAGATGTTGGCAGCCATCTTGCTCCAACACGTGGCCATAGACTTTGGTGAAGAAGGAAGTAACGTATGCTTTATGGCCTGGTAACTGTAAGTTTCTACCCCAAATAAATGCCCTTTATAAAAACCAACCAATTTCTGGTATTTTGCATCAGCACCCCTTTGGCTGACTAATACAAATAGTAACAAATGTATAATACTAATGCAGGGTGTTAACAACTGGATGGGTTGGGGGAAAAATACACCAAACATAAGATATGGGCTATAGTTAATACTAATGTTTTAATGATGGTCTTTTTTTGTTTGTAACAAATGTTTCACAACCGTGCAAGGTGGTAGTGGTGGGGGTGATGTGTGGGAGCCCTGTATGATGATAAGCATGTTTGTTTTGTAAATTCACAACTTTTCCTATTCACTTAATTGTTTATGTATGTTCATGTATGAATGATGTATTTCAATAAAATAAAATTTTATTAAAAACAAAAACCTGGAATTATATATTGGCTTAGGGTTTTCTTTCTCCAAAGACCCAATCATTGAATTATAAACTTTATCAATAGAATGAATAGTATTAAAAGCCCTTAATTTGGGAAGCAGATGTGGCTCATCCAGTTGGGCACTTGCCTGTTACACAGGAGGTTATGGGTTCAAGTCCCAGTGCCTCCTAAAGAAGACAGGCAGACATCACACCCACCACAACCAGCAGGTGCCTAAATGAACAGGTGCCACAAGCCAGCAGACACCACAGCCCGCAGGGAGCGGGTGTAGCTCAGGCCGTTGGGCACTCGCCTCTCATGTGGGAGGTCCTGGGTTCAGTTACCAGTGCCTCCTGGAGAAGACCAGCAAACAATGAGCAGATAGACGAGAGAACCATCTGGGGGAGGGGGAGAGAAACAAATAATAAATAGATCTTTTCAATTTAAAAAAAGCCCTTAATTTTACCTCCACTGCTGAAAAATTAACTCAATCCATCTTGAAGGAGTCAGGTCACCAGGAGCAGGTTTTACTTTGAGCCTTAAGAGAACCATTAAAGGTTAAAAATATCAGAAAACCGGCATGATTTTCCTAACAGGCTTGCCAGCACTGCTGGGTGAGGCTTCCTCCAGCCAAACCAAAATTCTTACAGTAACAAAACTGAATTATGGGACAAAAGAAAATATCTTGCTCTATTTTAGGCAGGTTTTAAACCGAATTATACTTGAAAACCCTTTGGAGGGAGAGAAAAAGCACCAGTTTGGGAGAAGAAAAATGAGACTATAAATAATGCTTAAAATCTTGCCCGGGCAAAATGTTGGAGTTCTCTGTGTAGGGTTTGTATTATTTAGGCAAATGTCTTGTAAGTTTGAAATTATTGCAAAATAAAAAGTTTAAAGTGGAAAAAAAAGAAATCTTGCCCAGGAAGTAAGAGGCTGCCTTTGTCACATTTAAGAGAGGTAAATAAGTGGCCTCATCTATCAGCAATTCTGCTAAGACTTGGCTACTTCTCAGCAGGTAACTAGGTGAGTGAAACATGCAGGTGTTTGTAACTAAACAGCACAGTTGTGATGATAAATTAACTAAGGGTGTTGAAGAAACAATGGGGATCAGTGAGCCAGAAAGTGTGTGCCCCATCTAATGTGGACAGCCACCATTCATGAGTGCCATGTGGAAATGTAGGCCTAGTGTTGATGGATCTCTCCATTTTTAGGGAAAAGCTAGTAACCCAAGTATTTCTCTCAAATTTCTTTGTTCCCAAATGTTGGCAAATAATTTTGAAATTAAAAAAATATATTTTTAAATCACTCTTCAGGTCAGTAGAGTGCAGGAGATACTGAATATGTACAGGCCACAAGCTGCAACCTCTGATTTAATCCATTCCTTCCTTAATTAAGGGGAGCAGGTGTAGCTTAGCGGTTTGAGCACCTGCGTCCCATGTACGAGGTCCTGGGTTCAGTCCCTAGTACCTCCTAAAATATATATATATATTTACAGAGCATCTACAGAGTACCAGATACTATGCTAGGCCAAAGGTAAAAAAAAATTCATAAAACAAAATTCCTGCCCTCAAAATGCTTGCCATCTAAAGTGAGATAAAGACAATGCCCAACAAAAGACTTGAATAGATATTTCTCCAAAGAAGAAATACAAATGGCAAAAAAACACATGAAGAAATGCTCAACATCACTCATGATTAGGGAAATGCAAATCAAAACTACAATGAGATATTATTTCACACCTATCAGAATGGCCACTATTAAAAAGACAGAGAACTACAAGTGTTAGAGAGGATGTGGAGAGATAGGAACACTTCTTCACTGTTAGTGGAAATGCAGAATGGTACAACCTCTATGGAGGTCTGTTTGGCAGTTCCTAAAGAAGTTGAATATAGACTTGCCACGTGACCTGGCAATACCACTACTGGGTATATACCCAGAAGAAATGAGAACAGTGACACGAACAGACATCTGCACACCGATGTTCATAGCAACATTATTGACCATTGCCAAAAGTTGGAAACAACCCAGGTATCCATCAACAGATGAATGGATAAACAAACTGTGGTCTATTCACACGATGGAATATTATGCAGCTGTAAGAAGAAATGAAGTCATAAAGCATACGGCAACATGGATGAACCTGGAGGACATTATGTTGAGCGAAGCAAGCCAGACACAAAAGGACAAATACTGTATGAATGCGTTACTATGAACCAAATATATTGTGTAACAATTGTTTGATTCAAAAAAAAATTTATATGTATCCATTACATTTAATTGAGAAATGTATATATTTATTCATCTGGGTTTACTTTTTAGTTTTTAATTGTTTATATTTTCAATTATTAAATGTACAAAATAAAGTAAAAAAAAAAAAAAAAGACAATGCCCAAGTAATTATAACACAGCATTATGAGTATCTCTGTACATAGAAGGGAGCCCTAACTCAGAAGAGGGTCAGAAATGACTTTGCCAAAGGAATGATGTCTAAGTTAAGATCTGGAAAGTGGCTGTTAACCTAGTATATCACTTAGCTTTGACTGTATTACAAAACTCCCCAAAACTTAATAGCTTAAAATAAATAATTTTTTAGCTCATGATTCTGTAGGTTAGACATTTAGGCTGTGCCCAGTGGACAGATCTGCTGATCTGGGACTTGCTAATGCATCAGTAGAGAACTGCTGGGTTGGTGGGGGGTTGGCTGTGAGCTGCCGGTCTAGAATGGTCTCACTCGGGACAGCTTGTCTCTGCTCCACATAGTTTCTCATTCTCAGCAGGATAGCCTGAGCTTGTTCACATGTGCAAGCTTCCAAGAGATCAAGTGGAAACATGCAAGCCTTTTTGAGGCCTAGGCTGAAAGCTGGCATACTAGAACTTCTGCTCCAGTCTATGGACCAAAGCAAGTTATTGGGCCAGCCCAGATCAAGGCAAGGGGCAACGATCTCCACTTCTTCACATTGCAGAATGTGTGACTACAAGGAGGGGTGAAGAATTGTGCCATTTTGGCAATCTACTTCACCTGATAAGAAAGCATGGCACGCGCAAAGCCTGAAGGTAAGAGAGAGAAAATGGAGTTTGGGACACTCCAAGTTTGTTTAGGCAGAACAGAGTTGGCAAAGGGGATACTGAGGAAAGACATGACAAGAGAGGTCAGAAGAGGGCAGATCATGGTGGGCCTGCTATGTAGGCAGCCCAGTGAAAGAGGAAGATT
>JAQZBX010107571.1:0-10632 GCA_029593785.1 Cabassous unicinctus
CCTTACATAACTATTACTGAATTTATTTTCATCATTAATAATAGAGATAAATCTTAATCTCCAAATTTGTTTTGACTCCCTGTTCAAGTATGCATTTTTTTCCTAGGGGTTTCAATGTTCAGCTGACCAGAAACATCAAATTTGATTAAAGGATTGAGACAACTATTAAATAAAAGAACACCTACTATGAAAAAAAAAAGATTGGAGAGGTGGAACTAAAATATAGTGATTTAGCCATGTTCATTCACTTGGATATATAATCAATCCTTACTTTTAATTTTCCCATTATGGATTTTTGTAGTTGCCTTTTACATATTATCTTAATAAATTCTAAATAATAAGTAGGCTGCTATCCACTGTGGAATAATATCTAACTAAGCTAAATAAAATTGGCAGGTTAAATGATGGGATTTTAGAGGGTCCATAAACATCTTTTTTCTTAATTTCATAAACTTTTTTTGAAAGATTTATTTATTTATTTTCCACTACCAGCCCCTCTCCCCCCCATTGTTTGTGCTCCCTGCCTGCTTGTCTTCTTTTAGGAGGTACCAGGAACTGAACCCAGGACCTCCCATGTGAGAGGGAGGTGCACAATGGCTTGAGCCACATCCACTCCCTGCTTGTTGTGTCTCTCATTGTGTCAGCTCGCTGTCTTGCTCGTCTTCCTTAGGGAGGCACCGGGAACCGAACCGGGACCTCCTATGTGGGAGGCGGGTGTCCAACTGCTTGAACCACATCTGCTCCCATACAATTTTTAAAACTAACAATTTTATTACTGAAAAAAGCTGGATTGGTGGATGGGGCTTATATCTGTGGCTATCATGAGCTCTACAGCACCTCCTCAGTGCCTGGCCAACTATGGGGGTATGTATCCTGGAGAAGAGAATATACAATTCCTTTGCCAAGAGTGGTTCAATTCCTTCTCCCAAACTCACCAATCAGATAAAAAAGGTGGGGAGAGAGGCAAGAGGGTTCCCACACAAAGAAGCACAAAAACAAAGAAACAAAGGTTTGCACCTAATAAAGTAGAAGCAGCAAATCATTACTTCCATTCCCCTTCTCCCTTGCATAACTCTAATACAAAGAAACTGAAAAGACAACCCGGTATGGGAGAAAACACATGGCTGGAGTTTCTGGCTAGTCTATCCAAAGTGTACAATCAATGGCTTTTAGTATAATCACAATGTTGTATATTCATCATCTCAAAAATTTTAGAACAGTTTCATTACTCCAAAAAGAAAGACTCCATACCCCGTGGCATTCCTTCCTCAGATCTATATAACCACTAATCTCATTTCATCTTTATCAATTGATTTATATTTGCATTTCATTTAAATGGAATCATACAATATGTAGTACTCTGTGTCTGGTCTCCTTCACTATTATAATGGTTTTTTTTTGGTCTGCTATTAATATTTTGTAGTATTAACTTACATTTGTTCAGCTTCAAAGGAAAACGGTCTTATATATGCAATTCTACCCATATTCATATTTCAAATATATTTATATTTCACATTATATATTGAGTTCATAATAGCACAATCATACAGTATTTGTCCTTTTGTGCCTGGCTTGCTTCACTCTACATAATGTCCTCCAGGTTCATCCATGTTGTCATGTTTCCTGACTTCATTTCTTCTTACCACTGCATAATATTCCATTGTGTGTATACTCCATGATTTGTTTATCCATTCATCAGGTGATGGAAACCTGGGTTGTTTCCAACTTTTAGCTATCATGACTAATGCTGCTATGAACATCAGTGTGCAGATATCTAATCATGTCACTGCTCTCAGTTCTTCTGGGCATATACCTAGCAATGGTATTGTTGGGTCCCACAGCAAGTCTATACCCAACTTCCTTAGGAACTGCCATATAGTCCTCCACAGTGGCTGTACCATTCTACATTCCCCACTAACAGTGAATAAGCATTCTTATCTCTCCACATCCTCTCCAACATTTACAGTTTTCTGACTTTTTAATAGCGGCCTGTCTAATAGGTGTGAAATGATATCTCGTAGTTTTGATTTGCATTTCCCTAATTGCTAGTGATGTTGAACATTTTTTCATGTGTTTCTTCACCATTTGTATTTTTTCTTTGGACAGTTGTCTTTCCAAGTCTTTTGCCCATTTTTTAATCGGATACTTTGTCTTTTTATTGTTGAGTTTGTATGATCTCCTTAAATATCATGGATAGTAAACCCTTATCAGATATGTGATTGCCAAACATTTTCTCCCATTGACAAAGCTGCCTTTTCACCCTTTTGGAAAAGTCCTTTGAGGTGCAAAAGTGTTGAATTTTGAGGAGGTCCCATTTATCTATTTTTCCTTTTGTTGCTCATGCTTTGGTCGTAAGGTTTAAGAAACCACCGCCTACCACAAGATCTTGAATGTTTTCCTACGTTTTCTTCTAGGAGTTTTATGGTAGTTTTTATATTTAAGTCCTTGATCCATTTTGAATTAAATATTTTTAAACCTCTTGCAACTCAATAACCCAATTAAAAGTGAGTAAAAGATTTGAATAGACATTTATCCAAAGATATACAAATGGCCAATAAGCATATGAAAAAATGCTCAACATCATCACTCATTAGGTTGCCTACATGCAGCTGGCTCATGGGCAGACCTTCGCCTTCCCTGATCTGTTTCCCCAGCAAGAGCAGAGCCCCAGCAGCGGCTCCGTGCAGGACGTCCAGGCAAGTTCACGGAGGACGGGCAGCAAAGGCGGTACCCGTCCCCCTACGGCCACGCATGCCCTGCTGGTTCAGCCTGTGATGGACGCCGCTAGGTGCTCTGTGGGAGCCGATGTGCCGGCCAGGACTCTGCTTCCTGCTGCGATTGGCCCTGCACAAAGAGACCACAGAACACTCTTCAAACCCCAATAAAGTCCTGCAGCATGGAAACAGGCAAAAACAAAAAACAAAACCAACTCATTCTTCAGGGCCATGTTTTCCCTGCCACCATTTAACTTGTTGTGGAAATACAACTCAAAACCACAATGGTCTCTACCACTTCACACTCACTAGGATGGCCACAATAAAATAAATAAATAAAACCAACAACAAGTGTTGGGGAGGATGTGGAAAAGCTAGAACCCTTATACTCCCCTGGTGGTACTGCAACATGGTAAGCTCTGTGGACCAGTCTGACAATTCCTCAAAATGTTAAACATAGATTACCATATTATGTAGTAATTCTACTCACATACACCCAAGAAAACTGAAAACCTACATCCCCACAAAAACCTGTAATGATGAAAATAAAGAGCAACATATTCACAATAGCCAAAAACTAGAAACAACCCAAATGTTCAACTCATAAATGTATAAATAAAATGAGTATATCCATACAATGGAATATTATTCAGGCATAAAAAGGTACGAAGTATCATACTTGTTACAACATGGATGAACCTTAAACATTATGCTATATGAAAGAAGCCAGTAACAAAATACCACACAATGTACGATTCCATTTACATGAAATGTCCAGAATAGGCAAATCAATGGAGGCAGAAAGTAGATTGGTGGTTGTCGGGGAACAGGGGAAAGAGGAGAATTAGGACTATCTGTTAATATGTACAGGGTTTCTTTAGGGGTGATGAAAGTGTTCTGAAATTAGATAGTGGTGATGATCACACAACTCTGTTTAACTATATTAAAAACCAACAAGTTGTTTACTTTAAAACAGTGAATTCTTTGGTATATGAATTCTATCTCAATAAAACTATTATTTTAAAACTGCAGAATAGTGTAATTAACCCCAATTTGCCAATCCCTTAGCTTTAACAATTATCAATTCATGGCCAATTTTGTTTCACTTTTGCCTTCCACCCACTCCCCCAGTACACACACACAACACAGTTTTGAAGCCAATCCAAAAGCACAAGTACCCACATGTTAAACTTCTGTATTTCATCTCTAAATATTTCAATATGTAGCTATAAAAGATTAAGATGTTTAGAAAAACATAACCAGAACACCCTAACATAAAATATTTTATGTTTACATTTCCAAATGTCTAGTAAATGTCACGTTTTAACAGCTTGTTCAAATCCAGATTAAATAATGTCGGCAGATTGTAACTGGTTGATAGCGTCTCAAGTCTTTTTAAAAATCTAGGGAAGCGGATGTGGCTCAGGTGACTGAGCTCCTGCCTACCACATGGGAGGTCAGGGTTTGGTTCCTGGTGCCTCCTAGAGAAGACGAGTGGGACAGTGAGCTGACGCAACAAGATGATGCAGTGAGATGACGCAACCAAGAGACACAGCAAGAAAACATAATGAGAGATGAAACAAAGCAGGGAGCGGAGGTGGCTCAGGCAATTAGTTTGGCGCGTCCCTCCCACATGGTAGGTCCTGGGTTCTGTTTCTGGTACCTCCTAAAAAGAGAAGACCAGCACACAACAAACAGACACAGACACAGGGAGTGCAGATGACGAGGCGGTGGGAAGAAATAAATAAATAAATCTTTTAAAAAAAATCTATAAGACAAAAAAAACCCACAAAGAATGAAAAAAAAACTAAGAAAAAAAGCAAAAACAAACAAAAAAACTAAAAAGAAAATAAAAATCTACAGGTTCTTTTCTCATCTTTCTTTCAATTTTTTGTTGCAATGAATTTAATTGAAGAAACCAAGTCCATTGTCCTATAGAGGTCCCGCAGTTTGGATTTGACTGATTTGTATCCCTGTGGTTCACCTTCATTCCTGAAAGGTATTTTCACTGGGTATAAAATTTGTTGGTTTTCAGTCATTTTCTTTCAGCACTATGAGACATTATTCCACTATTTCTATTGTTGTTTTTTTTTTTGAGAAGTTGATGGTAACTCCAATTTTTGCTCTTTTGAAGGTAATATGTCTTATTTTTTCCTTGACTGTTTTATTTTAGTTCACTGGTATTATCAAGCACCCTTATACCTAGTTCCTTGACAGATTCTGACAGAACATAAAAGCAATAACAATAGCAAAAACAATATAAACAAGCATCAAGAAAAACAAGAAGTTTAAGATGTGGATTTTATAATTGCAATGTCAACTCAAGAAGTAGTTAATGCCCAAAGGAAAAATGCACATGATGCATGATACCTATTCCTTCTTTCCCATCACTAGGCTAAGTAGCAATAATTGATCACAACAGTTTTTTCCACTGAGTTCAGAGATCTCAAGAATCATTCTCAACAGAAGTTACTGCCAATCATCTCAAATTGGCAGTTTGACACTAATGCACCCTACCCCACCCCACCCCCAATTCTTGTTCTCAACCAAGTTTAATAAAAGTTTAGGAAAGAGAAAAATGACCATAAGTGCTGGAGCAGTTGAAAAAGAATAATTTCAGCTGGATTCTGAAGAGCTGACTCCATTTGGGGAGACTGAGTAAAGAGAACAGAGGAGGGGGGAGGAGTAAGCTTAAAAGCCTAGCATGGCCTGTTAGTGGATAAATAAGACTTACCTGCACAGGGCAGAAGCTTTAAAAGGCTATATTACTTTTTAAAAAAATAACTTTTATTATACAAGTTTTCGAGGATACCACAGAGTTTTGCACTTTGTTCAATGAGCCAATGAAACTACCCAAGGAAGCAAGTGTGAGTTTAAATCGAGCCTGCACACCTTGGCCAAGCCATGCACCCTGTTACAGTGCTGTTTCCCTAGGAAGAAGGGGCACCTTTTCCTAATCTACACATAGGCACTTGGCTTCTTTTAAAGATATTTTCTCCATTTTTGGTTATTAGCAGTTTCATTATGAAGTGTCTAGATGTGGACTTATCTGCTTGGGGTCTGTATAGATTCTTAAATTTGTGGTTGAGTGGCTTTCATCAATGTGTGGCCATTCCCAGTCATATTTTCACCAAATATTGTTTGTGCCCCATTCTGCTGTCCTCTAAGATAAATTATCTATGTATGTTAGACCTCCTAACTGTTCTCTCTATTGAACACTCTCTCTTTTGTATTTTCTGCTCACTTATCTCTCATTGCTTCCTCTTGTATATTTTCTCCTGACTTATCATCCAATTCACAAATTTTCTTATTTGTGCCAAATTGTGATTCTTTTCAAATCCACTATGTACTTTAAAAAAAAAATGATTTATCTTTCAAAATTCTCAATCTCAGTCTTTTAACTTCATGAACTATAACAATAAGCAATAAGCACAGCTATTTTAATGCCTAGTGTTTGATAACCTACATCTGGAGCCCTTGTCTTTTTAAATTATCAGATTTCTCTGCTGATTTGTGTTGGCCTGCTTTTTCATGCCTGCTTTTTTATTGTTTTTCAGACATTGTATCAAAGCATTGTTTGCAGAAATAAATCGAAGCTGAGAAGGATATTTATTACCTTGTGCTCGTCTTTGCAAGATGCTTAGGGGCACTAGCAATTGGCGACTACCTTTATTTAATTTTACTACTGAGGTAACTTTAAACTAGGCTACCGTCTCTGTGAAGGTCAGGCTACCTCTAGTTCACCCTTACTCCTAAACTATAGTCATTTGGGGTCCCACTCTAAAGCATGGGTGTTTACCAGGCCCCCTTTAAAGCCTTCAATTTTGTTCTTCCTAATACTCCAAGGCTATCGAAACACTGCTCAGCCTCTTAACTGCCTCTCCTGAAATAAGCAGATACCTCCATGGGAGAAATGACCCCACATAGTGGTCCCATCTCACTAAATAGATCTTCTCCTGGAGATTGACCCAGTAATTCCTTACTATCTAATTAGCTCTTTGATACCTTCGGGCAAATTTTAAAAAATATTTTGTCCAATTTTCTATTTGTTGTACCAGAAAGGACCAAACTACACAGTTCATTATTGGACCTGGAACTCTCTATTTTATAATCTTCTCTCCCCACCCCCAATTTAGTGGACTATATCAGGGGCTGGAAAACCAGGCCCACAGGCCAAAACTTGCCTGCTGCCTACTTTTAAAAATAAAGTTTTATTGGAAAACAGCCATGCTCATTCATTTGCCTATTCACTATAGCTGCTTTTGCACTTCAATAGCAGAGCTGAGTAGTTGCAATGAAGACTGAAACTGTACAGCCCATAAAGCTGGAAATATTTACTGTCTGGCCTTTATAGAAAATGTTTGGCAACCCGTGTTATATGTGAAAGACAAAATATTAACTATATTTTCATATAAAACTCTTCTGTTCAACAAAAGAATATAGTTTTAAAGAGTCACAGGGGAGCGGATGTAGTTCAAGTGGTTGAGCGCCGGCTTCCCATGTACCAGGTCCTGGGTTCAATGCCCGGTATCTCCTTAAAAAAAAAAAAAAAGGACTGAAGAAAATATTTGTAATGCATGTATTTTGCAAAGGGTTAATATGCAGATTATATAAAAAATTCCTTAAAAAGCAATGAGTGGAGCAGGTGTAGTTCAGTGGTTGAGTGCATGCTTTACATGTACGATGTCCCTGGTACTTCCTAAAAAAAAATAAATTTATTTAAAAAAAATTTTTTTAAAGCAAAGAGAAAGACATCTTAGCTTGTAGAAAAAATGATAAAAGCGAATGAACAGAAAATTCACAAGAAACATTCATGGCCATTAAGAATAAGAAAATATGCCCAACTTCACTAATATTCAGATAAATGCAAATTAAATACAGGGATATTTCACAATCAGACTGGCAAAAAATAAAAGTCTAACAATGCCAGGTGTTGATGAAGATGTAATGAAATAGAATAGATGTAATGAAAATAGGTTAAAAACACAAACAAAAGCTTTAGCAAGCAATTCAACAAAATCTAATTGTCCTGGTTTGTCTTTTGTGGATCCCAGAAAATTATGCTCTTAAGCTAACCCATACGTGTGCCTGTAAACTCAGTGTAAAAGGGGCTTTCTGATTAGATTCAGTTAAGGGACCTTGATTAGATCACTTGATTAGATCACTTGATTGGATCGCTTTAGGGCCTTTGATTGGACTGAGTGAGGTGTGATACAGGTTGGGTCTTCACCCTCTGTTCGGGTCTTATATAAACTGAGAACCAGAAGGGGAAACACACAAAAAAGACAGCTGCCATTCTGACCCTGCCACGTGAGAGAGAGGACCTCAGGAACAGCGGAGATCGGCTGCTACCCTCCTTGCCACGTGGCAGGGCTCCAGGATCTGCCAGCAGATGAACTTTGGTGACAAAGCATCTCTGATGGTGCCTTTATTTGGATATTTCCCAGCCTTGGAACTATAATCTTTTACCCCAACTAAATTCCCTTTATAAAAGCCAACACATTTCTGGTATTTTTACATCGGCAGGCTCAGCAAACTAAAATGCTAATAAGGTTGAAGATGTCCACAGTCTTTGACCCAGCAATGCCATGCTCAGGTATACACTGCAGAGAAATTCTTACAATATGTAATGGACACGTGGACAAGAGGATTCCTAATAGCACAGTTCACAAACACAGGAGCAAAACTCCTTCACTGAAACTTTGTCTCCACCACTTGTGTTCCTTGGGTAAGCTGTCTGACTGCTTTGTGCCTCAGGTTCTTCTCTGTAAGTGGAGATAACAACGTCCTCTATTTCAGAGTTCCCAGATAAAGAGTAACAAATGAATGCGCTCAGTAAGTGCCTAGCATGATGCCTGTCACATACTAAGTACTGTTTGAAGGTTTGCTATTAGTAGTAGTAGGCATTAAAACGACTATTTTTAAAGAAAAAAGAAAGAAAAGCACTATATTTTCATATAAAACTCTTCTGTTCAACAAAAGAATATAGTTTTAAAGAAGAGTCACAGGGGAGCGGACTTAGAAAGGCACTTACTCCACAACTAAAAACTATTACAGTGGAGTTAAATCATCCCCAAATTTCTTATAGGTCTACAACTATACTACATATATGAAGAAAAGTGAGAAAAAGAGAGAGATTAACATTTACTGGTGCAGGCAATTCCATTTACCATTCTATTAAATAAATGTATGCTCCTGAGAGACCATGTGAAGAGAGAAGCAAATCTGGCTATTCTCTTTATATTTTGGTACAAAGTATGATTCTAGTGTTGAAACATGTATATTTCAAATAACATTAAAAAAAATAAAAAACCTGTTGCTCAAAGTTCTAACACTAAAAGAAAAACTGTTGAACTTACTGAAAAATGGCATGCTGGTCTCAAATGTAGTACCTAAATATGACAAGAACAATTCTTTATGATCACTGGTGCCATCAAGAATCAAGAAAGACACTACAAAATAACTGGCCTGTCTTCTTCAAAAAATGTTAATGTTACAAAAGACAAAGACTTTTAAGAACTACTTAAGAACACTACACAGATAAGACAACTAAATGCAAAACTTGATCCTGGACTGGACTCCATATTGGGGAAAATACAAACCAAAAGTAGATTACTGGGACAATTGACAAAATTGGTAGATATACATGCGGCAGCTTGGAGTTATGTACCCCAGAAATATATGTTCTTAATCTATTCCTGTGGGTGTGAATAGTCCACTTTAAGTAGGACTTTTTTATGAGGTTATTTTAGTTAATGTGCAGCCTTATAGAGAAGGCCACAGGAGAAGCCACCAGAAGAAGCTAGATTCTGCAAGACAACTGAACCCAGAAAAAAAAGGAGAAGATGCCACCATGTTCATTGCCATGTGATAGAAAAGCCAAGGAACCCCAAAGAATGCTGGCCACTCAGAAGATACTAAACATAGGAAGAAGCAAGTCTTCCAGCCTCTGAAACCGTGAGCCATTAAATTCCTATTGTTAATCCATCCCACTGGATGGTATTTTTTTTTAACAGCTAGGAAACTAAAACATACTGTGACTTACATAAAAGTATTTTATAATGTTTAATTTCTGAATTTGATAACTGTTTTATGTACGATATCCTTGTTCTTAGAAAATATATACTGAAGCATTAAGGGGTAAAGGGACATGATGTATGCCAACCTATCCTCAAATGGTTCAGAGAAATGTGTGTATATATACACACACACACACACAAAGATTGACAGAATGATAAAGCAATGAGGCAGAAAGTTAAATACGGTTTTTCCTTTTTTTTTTTTTCAGGAGGTACTGGGGATTGAATCCAGGGCCTTGTACATGGGAAGCAGGTGCTCAACCACTGAGCTACATCCACTCCCCAAAATACAGTTCTTTGTTCAATTCTTCCAACCTTTCTGTAAATTTGAAATTATTTCAAAATGAATTTTTAAAAAACAGAAATCTAAACAGTCACATCAAGTGTGCTAATAAATGCTAGAGTAGCAATCTAGTTGCATGATAAGATGTCAGTGACGGAAATGACATTAAATTTAGGGTTGGAAGATATGACTTTAAACTATGTGCCTATTTATGGCAACATGTTGCAAGAAAAGGCTTTTGGCCTCACTTTTCTGTTCAAATTTCCTACCAAAGGAAGCCTTCTGATAAGAAGAAATTCAAAACCACCCAAAGACAGCTTAAGAGTTTTATGAACTACATCAATCCCCAAAATATGTAGACTGCTAGTGAGGCTGCTTTTTGTGTGTAAAGAGGGACCAGAAGCCTAGCTTGACCAACTAAATAAAATCACAGAAGAAACAGGCTATCTTCAAAATTAAGATTTTTAAAATACACTTTTTATTATCTAATAATTTTAGATTTGCCCAAAAGTTTCAAAGATAGTACCCCTAACCCAGTTTCAGTTTCATTTTCCCA
>JAQZBX010107572.1:0-10640 GCA_029593785.1 Cabassous unicinctus
GAAAATCAGAACCTTAGTGCACTACCCATTTATCTCAGTTTCTGTTGATCAAAAGTCTAGGAATGGAATAGCTGGATCCTCTGTTCAGTTTTCACAGGGCTTCAACAAACTCTCATCCAGACTACATTCTGATCTGAGATTTGACTGGGGAAGGTTCATTGCTGGCAGAATTAATGTCCTGAAAACTGTAATATAAACTGATTCTTGCATCTTCCAATTCAGTGATGGGGGATGATATAAAAGACTAATGCTGCTAGCAAGATAGGGTGTTATAGAATGTACATTAACATGGGGGTGTCCTCCCTTCACTTTTGCCATATTCATTGGTTACAAGGGATTCACAGGTCCTGCCTATATTCACATGTGTGGTCTGTGGGTGAATGGGGGTTTTATGAGGGTGTGCCAGGATGTGGGCACCACAGAGCCTCTCTACACTCTGTCCACTTCTAGGTCACTCACTAGCAGTTGCATAAATGAGGACTCTTTATACATATATGTTCTCCCTCATGAACTGCATATCATTAGCTCAACATCTTGAATATGTCACCGTCCTCATTGTTGTGTCATTCTACATGAAGTTGCTGGTGTATTATAGGATGATAAGTGAATATTGAGTGAATTCCCAGAGGCTATCAAGTGGCTTTAATGAAATACTGAGACATTGCATATGAAAACTGTAGAAAAAATTAAAGAAACAAGTATTAAAACCAAAAATATAAAAAAAACATATACAAGAAATAAGATAGGAAGTACATGACACAGCTCATCAGAAATCATGCAGTGAAAAAGACAATGGATTGAAATATTTAAATGATGAAAATAATCTTATTAAAAACCTACCTAAAATTCTATGTTTTGTGAAATTAACATTCAAAATGAAAGAGAAAAAAAGGACTCTGTCAGAAAAACATGAAATGCAGACTTGATTGCTAGCAGAACTGTCTATAAGGAATTGTTAAAAGAAATTCTTCAAGGAGAAGGGAAAGTATAAAATCAGAAACATTCATCTCCACAAAAAGGAAGAATATAAGAGAAGATATAAGTAAGTGGAGGTAAAATAAAATACTTTAATTTTCTTATTTTAATTGATCTAAAATATAACTGTTTAAGCCCTACTAGTATAATATACCATGACCATAGACTATGGATAAGTAAATGAGTGACTATTAGATTATAAGCAAATGGAAGGAAGATAGGAAATGTTTCATTATAGGGTATGCAAGTTGTAGTGTTATTTGGATGGTGTTATTTGAGGTGTATTAAGAATAGTTAAAATGCATATTGTAAATTATAGAGAAAGAACTAAGACATTTTAAAGATTAGAATATTTATACTCTCAAAAAGGAGAAAAATGAAATAAATGACCTAAGGATGTTATGGGTCCACTACATCACATTTGAGACCCGCTCCAAGCCCATGTTCTAGGCATGCTTTTTACTCTGACACAGAATCAAGTCACAGAACTGTCAGAATGTTGCAAAAACTTTTCAGATTATTTCTCCATATTTTATTTCGACTTATCACATTCATAATAGTATAGGGATTACACTTAATTAACAGACAATAATGTGGCATAACTTTTAACAAACATTGCTTAGAAAGTTTTTAATCCTTCACTGTACAGAATGTCTGGACTGGAACTTGGGTGGGGCTGGAGTAGAGATGGGGAGGGAGACTCAGTGGATTATTCTTTGCAAAATGCTGCAGTCTCTTGTGCTTTTATTTTTGTTGTTGTTGTTGTACCATTTTACTGTGAATGAGCATAAATGCACAAATAATTATACACCACAGTGAATCACTATAAGGTGCTCAGAGTTGTTACTCCCACAAGATCAGGAACAAGAACTTGGCCTCCTGTACAGGAGTCACCATCACAGCCCCTCCCTCCCTCCCTCCAGCAGCAGCCACTCTCCTTGGGCTTAGAGTCAGACCTCCTCACCCTCCTTTACTGTTCAATTATCTATAGACACTAAAATCCATATTTTTATTTTCTCTGGCTTTCAGAGTTATTTAACTTCCCTGTGCTCAGACCTAACTTTTTAATACACCCTGCCTGTTTTCACAAATGTCTAGTTGTCTTTTCCAGAAATATCAATGGCAATAAGTTTTATATAAAACTTTCTCTGGTCAGGAGGTGTGGAAAACATGAAGTAATCATTAATTAACATTTAAACTCAGACTTATCTCAAGAGATGGCTGCTTTACCAATTTTTAAGTATCTGGTTTCTACATTTGCCAGTTCTGATGAAGAACAAGTATTGTCTTAAAAGTATGGAGATTATCCTCTGTATTGGGTGTCTGCTTCTTTCATAAACTTTCAGCATAATTCTTTGGTGTTCAAATTGTCCACCTAAATTTTTCCAGCTCTATCAGAGTGCTCTAACCATTATAACAAGCTACCCTAAATAGCAGTGTAATAAAAGTATAACAAGAAAGTTCTATAGCTTGCTCACTTTCAATTAAATGGTGTTCAGGTGGGAAGTCTGTCTAAGGACTTCGATCTGGTTCAAAGAACCACAAGGAAACTAGAAACCCACTGATTTGTAACATGGTATCCTCAACTGGTGGACACAAAGGTAGGGTTAGATGGGAGATTATTTAAGAATCCAGGTGGGGTACATTCCAATTGACCAGGCCTGAAAGCAGCTTAGGTTGTAGCTGTGTATTTTCCATGTGGCGTAATCCATCATATGACCTTCCCCACTATCAAGGGACTGGAATATATGTTAACTGTGATCCCAGGAGGAAAGGAAACAATAGGTGTGAGTGTGTTGACAGGACTTCTCTGCTCAGTAGGCCTGTGAAACTTGTCTCTCTCATCACCCACCTACACAGAGGACACTGTTTTCTTTTGTAAAATGCCATCTGGAGTTTTGAAAATATCACACATATGATATTGTGATCATGGGCAAGGTGTTTGGGCAATGGTGTGTCCATTGGTCAGAGCTAGGGGCTGACCTCTTATTTTCTGATTCATCTTCAATAGGGTATTGAATGGAGATTAACTTGAGGACTTTCCTGTGACATTGAGAAATTAAAATGGGCTGCTGTTGGATAATGTAGTGAAATATTGGTGCAAAAATGGCAGCTAAACCATCCAAACTCTGACAAGAATGAGGGATGCTGGAGGTTAGGGCAGATCAGAGTTACTCTGAGGCATCAGGTGCAGGTGTCCAACAAGCAGGGGGAGATGGAGTCAGGAGAGCAGCTAGAGACATGGAGCTCATTTATAAAGCAGATCCCTATAAGATGGCAATGGGATTAATCGAAGAGCCCACCATGCTATGGGGAAGGGGAAAGATGGACAAGGGGGAAACACTTGATTACTACCTGGGGCAGTGGAAGGGACTATTGGCCTGTTGAGGGAACAGCAGGCAACCAGTTGCAGGAGGCCCACAAGACCATCAGGAGCCAAAGCAGAAGTTGTCATGACTGGAGTTTGGGACAGAGGCATGTTGGGGAGGAGAGCACAGGGGTGAAGACACAGGGTTGAAGACATGGGTTTGACTCCCCAGAGATTATTCTGAAGGTGCAGGCTTAGAAGTGAGGTCTCACAACCTCATGCCTCGGCATCCATCAGTACATCAAAGATAAATTAAAATGATCTTCCCAAACTGAGAGTATCCCAGAATGAGAAAAGACACATGGGCTGCCTTACGGGAAGATGTGAAATCTATATAATCCTGCCAGTAACCCTTCTTCCCTCCACATGCCCCTCCCTCTCCTCCCTCCCCTGTAACTTGGAGAGTCCTGTCTTCATCCTGCAGTGGGAGCTGGGCCAAGTGCACAGAACACTCAGGAGTGACAAGGTTGGAGGTGTTAATAATAATCAGTTTGAGGAGCTACTAAAGGAACATGGTATATTAAAGCAACAAGTGAAGAAAATTGAAGAGTGGAAACAACAAATGATGACCACAGTACAAATATACAGCATGAGGCTGCCCAAGTACAGGAAGAACTTTATCAACTTCAGGTCCAGGTTTTGGCTGACAGTGATAACAATTCTATTTTACAGGTTGACTGTACTGGCATAATCCAAAGTTATGAACAGATAGAGGGAAGCGGGTGTGGTTCAATCGATAGAGCTCCCGTTTACCATGTGGGAGGCCCCGGGTTTGCTTCCCGGAGCCACCATGTGAGGGCAGGCCAGCCCGCGCGGCATGGTGGGCTGATGCAGCAGGACCTCACAGCAAGGGGGAGATAAGCAGACACAGAAAAAGCACACAGCGAATGGACACAGCAAACACAAGCAGCAAGGAGGGGATAAATAATAAATACATAAATCTTAAAAAAAAAAATTAACAGATAGAAACCAAATTCAAAAATTTGGACAGGAATTAAAACAAGTTCAGTACAGCCTAGGGCAGCTTTGCAACACCAAGGATCTTCTTTTAGGAAAACCTGATATTATTTTACCACAGCTCTCCTCTGCACCATCACTTTTTTCACAGTTAGCAGAGTCTCTTGGAGGAGGATCAAAAAGTGTTCCCACCACACCTCTGAGACCAAATCAACAGTCTGTGCCTAATAGTACATTTTCAGAACTTTTTGTTAAATTTCTAGAAACCAAATCTCATCCATCTGTTCCAACACCAAAGCTTTCTGCTCATGACATGAAACCTCTAGATTCACCAGGAAGCACAAAACTAGCCACAAAAGTACCACCAAGTTTTAAAGATACAGCAGGGTCCAGAACCAGTAGAAGAATAGATGGGAATCCATTCTTAGCTCCCTGCTCTTCAGCTGTGCCTTTTATCAACATTGCTGGACATGGAAATGGTGGGTCTGAGAATCTTCTTTTGAAACCTATTTCAGATGTTTTGCCCACATTTACACCTTTGCCATATTACCTGACAACAGCACTGGAGTTGTATTGAAAGACTTTTAAAACAATAGGTCATTCTCAAACCAGAAAAAATATAGCATTTTAAAACAGGCAAACCAAACTTAAACATTATCTGTATATATTTCATCACAAAGTGGCCTTTTAAAGTTGTGTGTTTGTTTGTAGTTGTACTTTCCCTAATTTTAATAAAAAGGGCCTTAACACTTTTAGAAATTGCAAACATCATAGGAAAAGTGTTTTCTATATAAAATGCTTTTTTCTTCTCTGATTTGTCACCATTTAAACTAAGAAGATTTATCATTTATCTTGATTTATAAAAAGAAAAAGAAAGAAATGTAAATAGCAATATATCAGGTCTTTATTTCCTTCTCTGATTTTATAAGACACAAGCCATGTGCTTAGTTGCCCCGAGCTGAGCTCCAGGAGCTTGAATAAAATATATAATATAGATTAGCATTGCAAATTTATTTTCTGTGTTTGAAACTTGGAAACATAATGGCCTTACTTAGAGCATATGTAGTGCAGAATCCCTAGGGTTTCAATGCTTTAAGCAAAAAAAGGGAAACTGTATATTAATACAGGAATCTGTGGTTTCCACAAATTTCCTTGAAACTGAGTCCCTGCTGTGGGTGGCCCACGAGTGCTCCCTGAAGTTCAGCCTCGTCCTGCATGGGGTTGTTTGTGTCTGGGTGCGCTTTGATTTCCCATCACTGTGTCACTTGCACTATAATACACAGTGATGTCCTCATCAGTCACAGAGCTCAGCTGCACAGAGAACTGGTTCTTGGCTGTGTCTCTTGAGGTGGAGAGTCAGCTTTTGAGGGATGGATTGTAGTAAGTGTTAACATCAGAGCATATGTTAGATAACCATTGCAGCCCCTTCCCTGGGGGCTGACAGATCCAATCCCAGCAGTAACCACTGGTTGTGATGGAGAATCCAGAGACAGAGCAGGTGAGGGAGAGGGTCTGGGAGGGCTTCCCCAGTCCTGGGCCTGACTTCTGCAGCTGTACCTGGGACAGGACACCTGAGGACAAGGAGAAAAGTGGGTCCTGTGCTCAGAGGCAGCATCCCTTTTACATTCAGGCCTGAATCCTGAGACACTCTCCTCTGGGAGTTGCCAACAGAAAGAGGAAGAACCACAAGGGTTTCATGTTCCTTCCTATGAGGCCCATGATTTCAGACAATGTTTCCTGGGTTGAGGGGGATCCTGAATTTAAGTCCATGTGTGCTGCACTTTCTTCACTTGACCAAAGTGATGATTTAGATGTGGGAGGAACTTTTGCATATAAAGGCCAGAGGATCCAGGGGAATTCCCTGTCTCTGGGGCTCCTCTGTGAGAAGGATGCAGGTAGATCCTTAGGAGATCACTCTCCACTTCCTGGGTCCCACTTCACTAAATAAGGGGATTTCTTTACCCAGACCATGAAAAGTTCCTGAAGGAGCTGGTAAGGGAGGTGGATGCAGCCAAGGAAAAAGGATACCTTTGGAAATTTTGTCAATGTGTCTCTTCTCTAATGGAGATACTCAATTATCAGATAACCAACACAATTACATGTCCTGTAATCTGCTCAATAAATCTGCTGATCCCTTATCTCCTCTGTTAGCTGATTTTGTTGTTTATTCTAAAGATTGAAGCAGCAGCTAAATATATCCTACACATTGAAGTCAGACAAACTGTGTCCAATCCAATATGTCACAATTCAGAATGACTTTATTTGAGTTACTTAATGTGAATGAATATTTCCTTTTAGAATAGGACTTTTATAAAATGTATCCTCAGTAATTATTGTTGAATTGAAATTGCTGAAGACAATCGCACATGCAGTTAATTCTTATCACTCCAGCAGGTTCCTAAACTTGCTTATTGCCTGATCTTAGCTGAGTTGCAGGGACACCCTGCACCCCAGGACTCTCTCCTTAAGTAAAACTTTAAGGAACACAAACTCTCCACTGATTTACAAATAGAGACAGTCAGTTAGTGTCATCAACACACCAATATGTTGGATCAGTGCTAGTGGAGGAATTTTGTCTCTCAAAAACACATGGTCAATTTCTCATGCTTGTCTTGTGAATATAACCTTATTTGGAAATAGATTCTTTGAAGATGTTGTTAAGATAAAGTTAAACTGGATAAGATTGGGCCTTAATCCAAAATGATTTTTGTCCTTTTTAAGAAGGAAAGAATTGGAGGCAGACAGACAGACACAAAAAGGCCACCATGTGATAATTGTTTTAAGAATTGAAAGGCACAGGATTTACGGCAAATACCAGAGGCAAGGAGGAGGTGGGGAAGGGTTTTCCCCGACAGGCATCAGAGTTTTAGCCTGCAGAAGTGCAATTTAATATATTTCTATTGCATTAAGCCATTTAATATGTGATACTTTGTTCAAGCAGCCCTAAAAATCCACCCAATAATCTATTATTCAGGGATCCCAGGAAAGCCCAATTCCTGCTTTCTTGGAAATGCCAGTGAATTTTGAATTCAGGGTCAATGGTTTGCAAATGTGGGAAAATAGCATGCAGATCCTTATCAATATAGCAGCACAGTGAATGGTTTGCAGAAGAGATGAGGTCCCAATGGCTATAGGGTACCTTCCTGCACAATTATCAGGTCCATTGAAAAATCCCCTGACGGCTGCCCTCCTGAGGCCTGTTTCACTGAATCTGTGACCTTGACTGAGAGCCTAGAATTCAATATCATTGAGAGCCCTCTAAAGCTCTCTCCCCACCTGCCCTGTCACCCTCAGGATGTGACCTCACCCATATGGGATTCAGTCAGATAAGGCACAAATTGGAGATCACAGCAGAAACTTTGTGAATTATATAGTAGGGACTCAGAGATGTTTCCTGTTATCTTCACTGTTATTAATGTTATCATCACCCAAGGGTGAGAATGTGGAGATCTATGTGTGTCTTTATCTCTGACCTCCACAATTGCACCACGGTTCCTGCCCTGGCATTCTCCTTTACATGTCCCTCCTGTGTGACTTGGGTAGGACACACCCTCTGCCTCAGGGACCCAAACTCTACATTTGCCAATTTAATCCTTTTGTTTCTAAGGATCTCTTTTATGTTATGTAAAGATTTTCAGGAGCACAGCCTTGAATGTAGCATATGGCAAACTGTCTATTCAATATTATCAAGTGAATTACATTAAAAATGTCCTCGATGCTGGAATGAAGACAACAGAAAAGTCAACAGAGCTAGGATGAGAAAGATTAACAGGACAAATCAGGACCTGCTCATTAAGAGCTGGAAATGTGGGCTGATTTGTTGTGGGAAAGGGGACGGGAAGGGATGGCATCCAACATCCAGAACCAGGTGTGCCCATTCCTCACCAGGTGGTCACGTATGATTACACAGATCCTAAATTGGGTGTCCTGGGTTTTAGGAGCTGATGAACTCAGGGGGAAAGTGATATAAATTCTTGCTAACAGAGAAAAACTCTAAGAGGAATGCATATGTTTCTGTGAGTGAGTATGTGTTGCTAGAGACAGCTCACCCCCAAGAAATAAATATATATATTAGGCCACCAGGTAGAAATTAGCTTTTGGCACTTGTGGACATTATTAAGCAATGCTGTGGTCAGATGTTGAGGACCTTCATGGTAGCACACACATTACACACCTTGTCAGCAGCACCGGTGACTTGTAACATGGCCGCCAGGGCTGATACAAGAACAGCCTGAGCTATTGTTAGCCTTCTTCTAGGAAGTTTAGAGAGTTCACGCCAAAACTTCCCCTTTGCGCTGAAAGCAACCACCACTTACCCTAGCAACGGCAACCACCAATCCCGAACCGCCACCCGTCTTTAGGTCCACCAATCCTTACCCTCTTCCCCTCAGCATATATACCCTGCCTCCTCAATAAACTTTTGCAGCTTGATCAGAATCCTGTCTTGCTGTCATCTCTCGTGTCTCTTGTTCCATCCCATTCCCGCTCCCCCTCTCGTAGGTTCCCGTTGACTGTCCCGTGGGCCGGGACAAGTGGCGCCCAACGTGGGGCTCGAGTACGGGGGATCCAGCAATGAACGTTGGTCAGAGAAGATGGCCGCATTTCGGAGGAGACAAGGGATCGTCGCGGGGGAGCCTGCCCAGCGAACATAGAATCCCAGTAAGAGACGAACGCAATTATGGGACAAGCATTAAGTGAGCACGAAGTATTCGTGGAAGGCCTAAAAGTGGCTTTAAAGATGCGAAGGGTAAGGGTTAAGGTTAAGCAGTTGTTAAGTTTTTTTGATTTTTTAAAAGAGGTTTGTCCTTGGTTCCCTCAAGAAGGAACAATAGATGAAAAAAGATGGATGACAGTTGGAGATGCGCTTAAAGATTTTTACCAGGTACTTGGTCCAGAGAAAGTACCAGTTTCTACTTTTGCTTATTGGAATCTTATTAATGATATAATTAGCACACAACAAAAAGATCAGACTATAGCCGCCGTAGTAAAATCGGGTGAAAAAATTCTTAAAAATGAAACTAAAGAAACCGTGGCTTGTAGTCCAGAAGCCGCTACCATTTCCACTCAGAGTGATAGGGCAAATAGTGAGGATTTAATATCATTAGATAGTGAAGATGAGAACCCCACTCCTCCTCACAGAAAAACTGATCTTAAGGAAAATAGAGTAAAGCAGAAGGGAGATCAGGTAGTCCATCCTAAAATTCGCCTCTACCCCAAACTGAAAGTAAAAGAAGCTGAATGGGATGGTCTTGAGGCAGAAGCAGCCCAATGTAAAAATCCTGACTGGACGCTTAAACAAAAGCCTCCTCCCTATAACTTCTTAGAAAAGCCTTCTGCTCCACAAACAATCATGGTAGCTTTAGACCAGTGCAAGAACTAAGGGAAAAAATAGAGAAATTAAAAGAACATGTTCAGTTAGAACTCCAACACCAAGAACTCCTTGAACAGTTAGAGCAGCTAAAAATAGGAAAAAAGGCAAAAGACTATCTACCACACCAAACTATTACTCCTAGTCCTGGATCAGGTCCAGGACGCAGTACCCTATATCAGAAACCACCTCAGACAACTCCATCAGTTACACCAGTAGAACCAGTAACTTTTCCAGTTATTGAAAATACTGATGCACAAGGCCAGGTTTGGAGACAACATGGCGGTTTTGACTTTAAAGTTATTAAAGAAATAAAAACAGCTGTTGCTCAGTATGGAGCCACCGCCCCATATACGCTTACTATTTTAGAATCTGTAGCAGAAAATTGGCTCAGACCTACAGATTGGCAGACTATCGCACGAGCAGCCCTTTCCGGAGGAGATTATCTCCACTGGAGATCAGAATATGCTGAATGTTGCCGCGACACCGCTCGCCACAACGCTCAGGCGGGAAACGCCTGGACTTACGAGATGTTAGTAGGGCAAGGAAACTATACAGGGAATGCAGCACAAATGACATATGATCCTGGGTTGTATGCTCAAATACAAACAGCGGCTACAAGAGCATGGAAGAAGCTCCCCATAAAGGGTGATTTGAGCGCCTCACTCACTGGCATTAAGCAAGGCCCAGATGAGCCATTACAGATTTTGTACATAGACTTATCACTGCAGCAGGAAGGTTATTTGGGAATGCGAAAGTAGGCACTGACTTTTTAAAACAACTAGCTTATGAAAATGCTAACGCCGCCTGCCAGGCAGCTATCAGACCCTATCGTAAAAAAGTTGATTTGTCTGGCTATATTCGGCTTTGCTCTGATATTGGAGCCGCTTATCAACAAGGCCTTGCCATGGCTGCAGCCTTGCAAGGTTTTACTGTAAAACAATATCTGGAACAGCAGAATAAGACTAAAAA
>JAQZBX010107573.1:0-10638 GCA_029593785.1 Cabassous unicinctus
AACAGGTCTGGGAACCATTTCCTATTCGACCTTGCATGCCCAGTATCTATACAGCCTGTTCTTGGCAGACAATGACCTCCAAAAATACTTATTGAAAGAATGCAGTAGCAAAGGAACAAGCTATAGATAAAAGGATTAATGAATAATGGTGGCAAGTCTTCCAGACAGCAGTTAGGACTAAAGGTTTTCTTTTTACTCTGAAAGCCACAGATATCTACCAAAACGCATTCCATCTTAGCAATGGCAGACCTTCATAGGCCACGGCCATTTACAGACATCCATACACAGCAGACATTTTTGTAGAAAGCCTTTTGCAGAAGGCCCCAGCTGAGTTGACTACCTTTGTAGATTGCAGCAGCACTGAGAGCTACACTCCGGCCCTGAATGGATTTAAGCCAGACTGAATGGGAACAGAAAGAGCTAGGGCAATAGAAACACAGTCGGGGAAGTCAATGCTGAACAAAGCAGAAGGTCTTTGGTCTGAATGTTGCACGGTGGCTAACGAGGGCCCGAAAGCTCCCTGATCTCAATGGCTCTACTTGTCAGTAGGGATGTGATCCGTCCAGCTTCTATCCGAATGGAAGTGGAGGGCACGTGAATGTTGAATCAAGTCAAAGCACAATGCAGGAATAGGTGACAAAAGACAAAGAGGAATCAGCCCAGTGATGTTATTCTTAGTTTCCTAATAGCGCCAATGGGAGGGAAGTAGCAATTAATCCAAAAAACCATCCTGCCCTTGAAATTGTGTCTATGCTCCAGCTAACTACTACCTAAACTATATATGCTCCACTCCAAATTTAGGATCCAGTTGTTCTCAGTTCATCTTTTAGTTTGCTAGAAAATCCATAGGATATTTTCTAGTCCTCTTCATTCGAAAATGTTCACACTGCTTGTAGATTAATCAAACATGTGACAGTAGTTCCTGCAAGTGGAAGCAGCAATAAACTTTGTTGCTATAGGCAAAGACAAGACACACTTCATGAGAGGTTAACACTCCAGAATAACAGAATCAGATGGTCATGTTTCTATGCCTGTTGCAAACATTCTGGGAAATGAAACATGCCAAGGACTCTCTGACTTTTAGTTTTTCCTTCTATAAAATTGGAATAAATGAAAAGATTTGGGGTATGGATTTGGGCTTCAGGCTGTCTAGGATTCGAAGCTGGGAGTTTCCAGTTGTTAGCTAAATCCCCTTGATGAGTTACCTAACCTCTTTGAACGCATCTGAAAACTGGGATTAAAAGTATTAGCAGTTGAATTTACCTTACAAGCTACAATGCAATTTCACCCTACTGACTACCTGGGGCAGCTGGGAAGACAAACTGATATGATGTATACGATTGTAACATTCTCTGAGAAGACCAGTGTGTACACTCGTCATGGGTTTTCAAAAATTAATAAGAATGCTGATGTCACCATAGTGCTCAACCATGGATAAAACTCCAGAGGGAACCACACTGCATAGGCAGTGCTTTAGGGTTGGGAGATGCAAAAGCCCACGACAGAATTGCAGATTTTATAGCACGTGCCCCTCCCTTGCCCCTTACCACACCCCAACAAAACAAAAACAAAATCTAACCAAGATCCCAATGCAGAGATCCCTACATGTAAAATAAATAGTGGCATCTACACTTTCAGAGAATACACATGCTCAAAGAACAGGTACCAAATTGTTAACAAAATTTGCCTCTAGGGCATAGTTGATCAAGCATGTGGGGTATGGCCTTGTGGTAGACTAAAGATGGCCCCAAATTCTTTGCTATTCTTCCCATCAAGGGGTGGAATCTAATGCCCCATCTGTTGCACCTGGACTGGCCTCAGTGACTCGCTTGACCAATAGAATGCGGTGGAAGTGATGCTCTGGGATGTCCCAGGCTAGGTCATGAGAAGGCTTGCAGCTACTGCCCAGGTCTCTTACGGGAAGCCAGTTACCATGTAAAGACTCTCACTACCCTGAAGGTGACATGCTGGAGAGGACACATGAAGTGACCACATGAAGAGAGAAAAAAAGAAGTGGCTGGCCAGTCCCCAGGCCTTCGAGCTCTTCCCAGCCGCAGGCCTCCATGTCTTTGGGAGGATGGGCAAGTTATCCCTGCTGAGCCCTGCCTAAATTGAAGATTCAAAATCCAAAAACTTTTAAGTCACTAAGTTTGTGGGCGGTTTGTTACATAGCAATAGATAACCAGTAGAAAATGCGTTCCTTTATTGTCTGATTTTTTTTTTTACAACCAACATGTTTATTTTTAAGTTGGAAGATAAAAGGCCAAAATAGAAGAGAAAGTTAAAGAAGAAAGTGTTTTGAAGAAGCAAGCGGAAAATCTCCTGCATACTTGTCGTACCACCAGGCTCTCAATCTTCCCAAACTCCGTACTTAATTTGGATTGTCACAGGCTACTCAGCTCTTTCTCCTGAAGAAAACCACCATCTGATGCCTCCTGCCATCTCATGGAAAATGGAGCCTGTTCCAAACAGCTGCAAGCACTGAGCAAAGCACTTCCAAAATTCAGAGATAAGAACTCAATCTCCTTCAAGATTGATAAGTCATTCTGCATGTGGCCACGCACTCTGCAGTTTGCCATTGGCATAAACCAGTTTGGCTGGAACCTAGTTAAAAACAAAGGGTAGCCTTTGCTTTCATGCCCAGAACCTGGAACCACTGCAGTGTGACTTTAGCAAAGGCCAACTTTCCCCATTAGGCATTGGGTCTTTAGGGTCATGGATCCAGATCCCAGTGCATAGATTCCTACACATGAAACAGCATCTTCTATTCTGCAGTTGGGAAATTTTCCACCTCATCTCTTGGCTTCTGCCTCCATAAACCAAAGTGGGTTGACTTGATGGTCTTGAAGTTCTCTTCTAGTAATGAATGGTTGAAGCTAAAGTAGAAGCCCAGGCCTTGCTATGCAACATGTCAGGCCAAATCAATGATGGAAAGGAATTTTCTCTGGTGTGGTCACAGGCAGAATGCTAATGCTTCAGAGTGACCTAAAGGGATATTCACCTCTCACTCCCTGCCCTTTAGTGAAGGACCAAAATTCCTGTGTATAAGGAGCTTTGAGCAGAAACGGAATGTCAACTGGCAGAGATTTCATACTCTCTGAGGAGAATAGAGTGTAGTTGCCCTTTTTCAAAAGGAAGATAAGTTGTGCATGACATGCTGAAATAAGCAGATCTCTGGAATTGGTGGAGAAGTGGGTTGGGTTTACCAGCCACCCCCTCCTCCTGACAGCAAAGCAGGTTTCTGATGAAATGAACCTCTTCCTCACCCCCTTGGTGCAAGAATTCCCTTATCAGTTAAACAGAGAATCAGCTCACCAAGTGAATTCTAATGAGGCTGCCTGCTCAGCTGTCAGCAGTCTTCCTCGCTGAAGAAGACTGCAAGCAAGGAAAAAGATTGCACACGACGTGCCAAGCGGTGTACTAAGGGACATAGAGGTCAGAACAACTTCCGTTATGACTGGGCTCACAGACATACCCAGCAGCAGGGAACATTGGGGTCAGATACCCTGGATCCTAGGACTCCCCCAAAATAAGGTCCACAGAGAAAGCCAATTCTAGGGAAGGGGTTGAGATTAATCATTAATCTGATGAAAACTCAGAGTCCAAACACACGCATACCCAAGTACCCTTTGGTTGTCATCTCTGAATTGAAATGAGAGACATTTAAACCTTAGTAAGCACTGGAGCACCTTTGGGTAGCTGTCCCAAGGGCAACCAGATGAAGGTCGGTTTTGAAATTAGCTGAGAAAGCAGGAAAATCCTGCTGGAGAAACTCTAGAGTGTCCTTGGCCACTGGTTTTGTCGTTCAAGCAAAGACAGGCAAACACCAGACCTGCCCTTCTATAGCCAGGGTAGAGGAAAGCAATGGAATACCAGGGGTGCGTGAACCACAGGGCTAAGCATAGCATATCTTTCAAGGGCATCGATCTTGATGGCAAGTACTTTAAAATTTGGAAATTATTTTCCATTTTTAAAATCAAATCTATTAGGCTTAATTAACATAAACAAAATGTTCGGTGTGCAGTCCACGAGTTTTCGTCAATGTATACACACATATAAACACTACCACAGCAAAGTTATAGAAAATTTTCATCACCCCCAAAATACTCCTTATGCATCTTCACAGTTAATACAACCTCCAACTCCAGGCAATCACTGATCTGCTTTCTGTCACTACAAATTAGATTTGCCTTTCTCAGAGATTCATTTAAATGGAATCCTGTAGTATGCTTTCTCTTGTGTCTGGTTTCCTTCGCTCAGCGTAATGGTTTTGAAGTTCATCCATGTCGTTCTGTGTGTTCTCTGTGTCCTTTCACTCCTTTTAATCGCTAGGTAGGATTCCATTGTCTGGAGATACCACAATTTTTTTTTAACCACTCTCCTGTTGCTGGACCTTTAGTCTGGTATTTTTGGCTTTTATGAGTAAAGCTGCTATGAACACTTGTGCACAAGACTTTATGGGAATCTGTTTCCATTTCTCTTGGGTAAATACCTAAGCATGGGATGGCTGGGTCATATGGTAAGTCTATGTTTAATTTTATAAGAAACTACAAAACTGTTTTCCAAAGTGTTTCTACCATTTTACATTCCCACCAGCAATGGTTTATAGTAAAACAAATGCAAATGGAGTTGAGTCACATCATATATGGAGGCTCTAAATCCAGCATGTAAGCTGTTGTCAATTTCCAATTTAAAAAACTCTTAAGGCATTCCCCAAAGCACCATACACACGTTTTAGGGTGTGCAGCTCTGTACTATAGCATGCATGTACACATGTACATTGAACATACAGTAATGGGCATGTGTACGTCTATTATTGGTAGTGATAGGTAACTATATTATGTACTATATCATTCTATATAGTAAAAGGTAGACATAGAATAATACAAGATAAAAATAAAGAATAAATATTTTTTAAACATGTTCTCTTCAGTTGAGCACTAGATTAAATAGTTGGCTTGTTGTTAGTGCCTGTCTCAGCTTGCCCCTCTCTCCCTCCCGAAGGAAGTAGAGCCTGAGACAAAGACTTGCCTGCAGGTAGTCTATTGGGATCAGGACTGAGGAGAAGAGGAAGTAAAACAGGGAGGGAGGGCAAGCCTTAATAACGATGTGTTAGAGTAAGGAGTTGGCCACCGTGACACGTGACAGGTGTTCCAGACTGTTGGACTTCTGAGGAGCCTTATGGCAGGTACACCTCTGAACTGCCTGCCGAGGTGACAAAAAGAGGACCATTCAAGTGCTGGGTCCAGCTGCCTCTGGCCAAGGGGAACCAAGAGCATTAGCTCCCCTAACTTCCAATAGGGCCTTAGCACATTGAGTCTTCCTGAGTTTCTTGTACCACAAGGTCTGAAAAGCCCCAAGACAGGTACACTTGATGGGCCGAGGACAGGCACTGCCTCATTGCACCTGCTTGAAGCTAGTCAAAGCCAGTGGAACTGGTTGCCACAGCAGGGGATGGAGCAAGACATGAGGCTGAGAGGAGTTTGAAGTAATGTACAGGAGGTACCCTCAAATCATCCACAGTACTCAAATTGTAAATTCTCTGTCTGTACCTGCCTGCAGATGTATATGGGTCTACCTCTTTGATTTTTCCAAGTAGAGATGCCTAATTACTGAAGTAATTTAAATGAACATATGATTCGATTCCACTGCATGTTACAAAGTCGAACTTTTCAAAAATGACATTTGAGACACAGCCAGTAATTTTAAAAATAAGTTGCAGGCACCTTCGGACCATTCCTTCAGACCCACCCAGCTGATGGCCAGGGTGGAAAGAGTGACATAATTTCACTGCCATCTGCTATGGGTGGTGCTTTAGAGAAAAATCTGATGTTTTCCTGTTTTTCAAATTTGAAGACTATATGGATATTTTTGAAGAAAAAAATGTCCTCTTGGATGCTCATTCTTGACATAAAAATATTTCATTAAAGTAATCTACCTAATTACATGCAAATATAAGGCCAAGACATACTGAATGCGAGTTCAATCATAAACACACACCATATGAGACTACAAGAAGGAAGGGACTGTATTCTTTTTTTGTCTCACTGTTATATCTCTAGCAAGTGAGGGATGGAGAGAGGGATTTTGAAAGCCCTAAACAGAAATCATAAGTATGAACACTTAGGTCAATTAAAAAAATTATACAATCATCTATGCCAAAAAATCAAATATCAGGGTCAGTTAAACAAAATATCATCTCTTTAAGAAAAAAAAAAAAACTCTGACATTCTTAAATCCCCATTTGGCCTTTGGCAAGTGTGGGCACAATCAGATACAATCTGCCACAAGGACAAGGGGGAAATGAATCAAGAAATACAGAGAAAAATGACATTGCTGGTGATGTGTGGTTTGTTCAACAAACAAATGGCAAGGCTCAAGGGAAATGAAATTCCTCGGGACAGAAGACTAAATGTGCCTTGTCAGCAAACGTGGAGAGGAAACAAGAAGTAAAATCACTTCTGATGGGAGAATGGTCCGTGTGGAAGTTTAAGGGACACTGGAAAATAATGCAATAAAGACCCATTAGAATTTGAATGGGATGCTATGATTTTTTAAGTATTCTCACATACACGGACTATTTTGCTTCCTACAACTCTCTTGCATGGTAAATAACGTAATGGTGAGCTCCCGTTTAAAAAAGAAGAAGCAGAGGCTCACCAAGGTGCAATGGACTATCTTCTTCCCATGGACACCAGGACATCAGAAAGGGAGGTCAGGACTTGAGCTGAGGGCTGCTGCCTCATGGTCCATGCTCTTTACAACACCTTGGAGATCAAAGAACTAGAAGCCCAGTGCCTAGCCCCTAGTCAATTCTCATTGACTGTAGCTAGTATAGTTTTGAAGGGCATGTGGATTCTGCAAGCCAATGTAAATGGGAGTGGATGAATTATATGCAAACTTTGTACAAGATTCCAAAGCATTCTGGGATAGATACAATGGTGTATCGTTTAGAAACAAATTTGACAGAATACAAGAGTTATTTTAAAAGAATGAATGATGGAATTTTGACTATTAAGGAATGAATAATGATAGTTCTTACAAATGGGGAATAATAAGAGAATTGGGGACCAGACAAATTAGACAATGAGATTAGCCTGGGAATGTCAACATTCACAATTACTCTTTTATGTTGCCATTCAAATATCTCATGTTTAAAAGAAAGATTAGTTGATAGATGATTTTAAATTGCATCTTACTGTGAATGTGAGAAGATTCAAATGAAACTTGTAAGTACTTTATGCAGACTATATTAAGGGAAAAATGTCTAATGGGTGGATAAAGACATATTTTTGTAAGGCTTTCATCAAGTCACTTCAATTCTATCCTATTCCAAAGACTCTATATCTTGAACATCCATGTGCTCACATTGGCCTGCTTTAGTGCAAAGTGCTGAGCACTTTGCTAGGTCCTGGGATTCAAAGATAAATAAAGCCCAGGCCTGACCTTTCAATCTATCAGCTGATCCAGAAATGTGAACACCTAATACGAAGGCAATGTAGTGGCGACAGCATGTTTAAAGTGCTGAGGTGCCCAGATGAGGACTTTTGGTAGGCCAAATTATTTGTCCCACTTTTTAACTTCTCTTTTATTACCTACTTTCACATATGCCCTTGCCATGAACTCAAGGTGGGTGGAGTATTTCCCTTCCCCTTGACTTTGGGCTTAGCTATGTGACTGACTTTGGCCAAAGCGATTAACAGAGGTGACATGAGCAGAGGCTTGAAATGAGCTCTTGCTCTCTTGTACTTCTTACTATCATGAGAAGAACATACCATGAGTATTCCACAGGTCCAAGGAGAAGGAGAGACAAGTGAGGCAGACCCAGATCCAACCCATAGCCTAGAATCAAGCCCATCTGAGCCTAGCTTGGATCAGCTAGTCAACCCACAGATGAAACAAGTGATCATTGTTTTAAGTCACCAAGTTTTTGGGGGTGATTTGTTATGCAGCATCATTATAGCAATAGCTGACAGGTATAGACCATAATTAATTCAGTAAAAGGGATGACAGGAACAGAGCTTTATTAAGGCTCTTCTTTGCCAGTATATTTCCCTTTTCTCTCTCTGTATTTGCTCCAGTAAATATATACACACATACACTAAGGAATTCTTGCCATTGTTAATCCTATAAACAAGACTTTTGTTTGGTTCGTGTTGGGGCAATGGACGGCCCATGACATTAACCATTCATGACCATTTCCAGAGTAAAAAAAATGGATGAGGAATAAAGGCCCCAAATTATCCAATCCACCTCTCCCTTTCTTGTTGCTCTTTCTTGAAATTCGTGGCGTCTTCAGGAAGGCACATGCATGGCACCAACTCGAACACAATCATAGCAGCCTCATCCACTGGAGAAAGCTAGAGATGGATTTCTTAGGAAGAGCGAGCTCATTTGTGTGACTGCGGTCAAATTTTAGAGTATCTTGCAACCGTGAGCAATACAGAACTTAAATCATGGATGAAAAATGTTAACTTATATCTCTCAAGGCAGATAGACAGATGCTAAGGAAAGGCTGGGAGAGAATGCATAAAGGATAGGGAAAGTGGTGAGAAAAGTGGTATGGAAAATCTATCGCATGCTATGAGAAATAGGATACTATTCTTCCCGCGTGTTCATCCCAAGGCATAGAACAATGTAGGATGATATACTTTTCAGAGGCAGAGGCTTTTGTTAGAAGTTTTTGTTAGTTAATTTTAAAAAGAATTTAAAGAGCAGGCTTCCAACTAAGGCCGATGAGTCCCACAGTATTAATACAGTTAAGCAAATATTGGAGGATCATAGGAAATGAGGTTGAATAAATTACATGTTTTATCAGACATCTTTGGGCTTTGAAATTGCTGACAGCCCACTGTGGAATATTAAATCTCACATTTCTCAATTTGCCTTTTTATTGATGTTGGGGAAGAGGTTGTATATGAAAACTTTTCTTTTCCCAACATTTATAAAATATTATGTATGCATTTACATATGTGCCAATATTTATTTTTTTACGTGTGTTTCAGGCTAGGTTCCTCCAGACACTGACCCTGAGACAAGAATTTGGGTGCAAGTAGTTTATAAGGGAGGTGATTCCTAGGTCGGGGAGTGGGGGAGTGGGGCGGGGGGTGGGGGAAAGAAGCCAATACAGAGCTCGTTCATTACCACTGTGGGAAGCCAGGGCTCAGCCCTGTTAGAGAACTTTGGGAGATGATATGGACAGATTGTACTACCTGGGGAAGGGTAGCTGGAGTACTTACAATCACCTTCCATCCAGTATTGGCTTAGGGATGCTCCCAGGGGTGTTACATCTCCAGCACTTGCAGTCTGCCCCACAAGCAGGGCCTGGGAAAAGCGTTCTCGGGTGGAAAACCTCTGGTACGTACAGTAGGATGTCATTGGCATGTACAGGATGGTGAGTGCTGACATAAACCAGTCACTGAGAGTGTGTGCTGAAAAGTGTATACTTCAAATCCATGCGTCAATGAGTTATATATTAGGCATGATATTATAGAGACATCCACTTATGTGGCTTACCGGTATTCTCCTTTGGACCATGCTTAGAATCAGACTTCAATTATAAAAACAAACAAACACAAAACCTTGCATAATGCACCCCCCTGACACTATATAATGAAAATTTTCAAACATGCACAAAAGTTGGATGGATTGCTCAAGGAATATCTGTCAACCCACAATCTGGATCCAGGTTTTCTAATATGGTAGCCACTAGCCACATGTGGCATTTAAATTTAAATTAATTAAGATGAAATCATATTTGAAGTTCAGTCCCTCCTTTGCTCTAGCATCATTTTAATTGCTCAGTAACCACATGTGGCTAATGACTACTGTATTGAACAGCACAAAATAGAACATTTTCATCATCACAGAAAGTTCTATTGGACAGCACAGATTTATATTCTAAAATGAACATTTTTAAAATATCTGCTTTATCAAATATCTAATCATCTATCTCACCCTCTATCCATTCATCATCAATCCACCTTAATTTTTAAATGAATTTCAAAGTGAGTTGCAAACATCAGTACACATTATACCTAAACTCTTCAGCATGCATATCATTATTAAGATTATTTTATATGAGTTGCACTTGCTTTGTAACACCCTCCCTCAACACTTTTATAGATAAAGCAGTGTCACCATCAAGTCTGGGGCCACTTTGACCTATGAGATGTTTTACTGCAAACTAGGGGGAAAAATGCCTAATCTGGGCATATGTAGTCCACCTGAAGTACAAATTGGCAAGTAGATGGCACCTTGGTGCAAAGAAAAAGACAGCACTTCCTTTAGTCAGAACCAACATGGCACTTGGGTGTATAGCTTAGAAAGTGGCGTGTAGGTGCTTTTGTGCAGTATACAAACTAAGCAACTGTACATGGTGGCCCTGATCAAAGCTGTGTAGACATGATACAGCATTTCCTAGGATTCATTTCTTTATTCATAAATAGCAAATGTGCTCTTCCTAGAAGCTCAGAACTCTGCTGGGAACCAAGGATACCAAGATGATTAAAACATGGCTTCTGCCTTCAATGAACCCCAAGTATAACCATAAACTCACAGTCAAGGGGGTCAAAGGATAGATACAAATCAATGTAAATTTGGCTCTAATAGATGTGTAGACAGAATAGTCTGGCAGTG
>JAQZBX010107574.1:0-10638 GCA_029593785.1 Cabassous unicinctus
TTTTTCACTTTATTTTCAAAGATGCCTTAGGTTACAGAAAAGTCACATAGAAAATATAGGGTATTCCCATTTACCCAAACCCCTCCCCTCCTCTTAAATCTTAAAAGTAATATTCACAAATGTATTTTCTTTCTCCTCTGAAAGGATCAAGTAATGATTTAATGGCATAGTAATTGTTTAAAAATATCATTAACTTTTTAAATAAATCCTTAATAAATATATTTGTTTGCCTTATTTTGGGGGTAATGATGTTACTTTGAGGTGGTTGCTTTTAGGTCATACATGAATATTCTAACACTTATACTGCTCTTCTTTAGACACATTCTCTCTCTCCATTTTTTTCTGTTCTATCTGTTTTTCTAGGGTCACAGTGACTTCTAGCAAATGACTTAAAGGAATTTAAACTTTGCATTAAGAATTACTTGCACTTAATGAGGGTGGAAGAGATCTCACATCAGGCTAGCAATGAATCATACTAAATTTTCAGCATTTACAAATTTCACATTATAAAATTCATTTTAGGTGTCCCTGAAACTCGAATTGAAAAACACTTTTACCTGGAGCAATATATATCTTGTCTGAGGATCAGAAAGACATTAACAAAGAATTCACTCCAATGATCTGAAGTTGAGAAATAAAAATCACTTAAAACATTAATAGACAGAAAACACTGAAAGGAAATGCATTGTCTTCCTCATACCTCTCATTAATCTGAGAAACCAAACTGAAACAAATCAAAAATTTAAGAGCAGAGACACCAAGATGGTTGATACTGTAGGGAGCTTTAGTACTTTAACTTCCCAATGGTATAAACCATCTCATTAATACTGATTAATCACTACTTTTCATATATTTAGTGAAATCTACTATGATTTTATGGAGCAATCAATTACCAGCAGGCCAAGTGGATGGTCTTCTGGATTGTGAAGTTTAATAAAATGCAAATTGTCACTTCCCTCACAGAGGAGCTTCTATTAACAAGAACCTAACTGTATGGCAGTATCCCTAGAAAACTAGCATGGACATTTCCATGTTAGCCTGGGATATAGCAGTTCCTTTCCTTGGTATATGTGAAGAATCGGGAATCCCTGTAATTTTTGTGTAACATTTATGGAATCTAAGCATCTTTTAAAATATTTTAAAGAAAAAGATATCGACCTATGGTAATATACTCATTAGAGAAAAAAAAAAACAGGCAACACCTACTTCCGTAAGTTTTGAAGGTCAAATCATGCAAAGAATTAAATAGACTGAATTGACAAAAAAAAAAAAAAAGCATCCTGTGTGAAAACAAAAATTGGAAAAAATCAAAATACCCATTAATAGGGTAATTGATGAATTAAGAGGGTCTCAATCATAAAATGGACCATAATACATGAATTAAATGTAAATGTTCAAACACATCACACACATATATTCACAAGCAAAAATATTTAATGAAGAAAACAAGATCCATGTGCAAAATTATAAAATAGATGGTACCTTATATGTAAATTTAATGACATAAAAATAATACTATTTAATGTTTGTAAGTAACAATATGTTTAAGAGTTAAAATATACCAGAAGGATGCACATCAATTTCACAATAGGTTTTCTCTTGATTCAGGCAATGTCTTGCTCATTCTCCAACTATTTAATAAGTACCTGGAGAGAAAGCATCAAAGAAAGAAGGGAAGACCACTGCTCTCAGGGAGCTTGAATATTAGAGTGTGGATACAGATACTCATACACAAAGAACAATATCAGATAGTGGCAATGGCAATGCAGTGAAATAAGAGAGAGACTGCAGAGCTGCTTCAGATCAGGTTACTTAGAAGGACCAGCTCAGAGGGTGACAGAACGAGATGGCACCAGCCAAGTTAAGATAAAGGGAGCAGGTGCCAGGAGTTCCAGTAGGAGCAGGTTTGAGTGAAAACCAATGAGGATTGGGCGTGGGGGGAGGGGAGAATGGTGGGACACAGAACACACGTGGCTATGAAAGCTTGCCAGTGAAAAGAGGTCACTCTCATTCGAAATGCAATGGGAACCTATGAGAGTCTATTAAGCAAAGGAATGACGGGGTATGACAGATTTTACGATGTCACTCTGGCTGCTTCTTTAAGAATGGATGATAAAGAATGAGGTTGGTTACAATGGTTCACAAGTTATTACAAAGTCCAGGCTACAGGAGAGCTTAACTTGAGTGGCAGTGGTGGAAACAGAGTGATGTGGATGGATGTGGTATTTGGAAAGATGCTTAGAAAAATTGAATTAAGAGGAGATGACTAAGGGAAAGAGATGAATAAATAAAAACTTCTGGTCTCTGGTTTGAGTAACCGGGTGTGACTTGCTACCCTGGGGAAAACAGCAGGATAGCTTAAACCCAGTAGCCTAAACCCAGCAGTAGGGTTTAGGGATTTAGAATTTAAGAGATCTGTTTGCCCTTGTTAAGTGTGAGCCACGTGTGGATGGGTGTATGCATTGGATGTAACTGTCAAGGTGAGGACAATGGATAAAGGCTGGGGGGTCATTGGCACATCAGTGATAATTCAGGTCAACTGCCTGGAAAAGAGCACCAAAATAGTGGAGATTTAGACATGAGAAGGGGACCCAGAATCCACATGCTTTCCTCCAGCAGTTAAAAAATCATGCAAATCAGGCAGAAGAAATGGAGCCAGCAAAGGAGGCAGGTTTAGGAAGTGTGTTAAGATTCTCCAGAGAAACTGGAAGGAGTGTGTGTGGTGTGTGTAAACATTGAGAGATTTTTATTGTAATAATTGACTCACATGACGATGGGATTGGCAATTCCAAAGGGAAGGCCACAAGTTAGAACCTTGATGAAGGTGACACTGAATTCCCCGGGAGGAGCTGGTCAGCTGAAGTGGAGATAGAAATTCTTCTTTCTGACTGCTGAAATCTTCAGTTATCCCTTCAGGTCCCCCAAGTGATTGGACAAGGAAACTCCTCTCATTGCTGAAGGCAATCTGCTTTGCTGATTGTAGATGCAATTAGCCACAGAGGCGATCAACTGACTAAAGATTTAAATCCATCTATGAAATACCCTCGGAGTAACAGTCGGGCCAGTGCTTTCTTGACCAAACAACTGAACACCACAAAATTAACCTTCATAGGCTGGAACAAGGAAAGCCAGATGTGTGTGATATCACAGTATGCAAGAGAAGACAGTGTTTCAAGGGAGTGATCACCATGTTAAAAGGCTGCTGAGATGTCATGCAAAAAAGAGAATGAGTGAAATCCCTGTTGAGGATTTTAGGGGCCTGGGGACCCATTAGAGGGAGTTGGATGGAGAATGTGAGGTGAAGAAGTAGAACATCAATCAACAGAAAGTCTTTCAATAGAAAATAGAGAAATGAGGCAGTACCTGAAGGGAAATGTTGACTTTTACATATAGTAGATACGGTATAAGGTTAAATGCTACTAGCAATGAGTAAGAAAGATGGGGACAAATTGGTGATGGGGATGGTGAGGCTTTTTAAAGGGATCTCAAACTCTATCTGTAATGTTTGTTCATATTTTAAAAGGCTGACAGTAAATATGACATAAAGTAAGAGTAAATGGTATAAATGTTGATAATCCTTTTCTATATTTTAAAAATATCTTCAAAGGGAAAGCATATGTTTGCACACATGTGATTATAAGGTGGGGGTGGGGATAATTTTCTGTTTCAGGTCAAGTAAGCTGGAATTAATTCTAAGAAAAGAACTCTGAGCACAACCACTGGGTAAAGAAAATTTGTACCCTGATGTGACATTTCTAGAGCTCTCAGGTATTTCCATTTCTCCTCATCTCCCTAGAACACAACAGACTGTGTCCTCCAGAACCTTGACAGATGGAAAGAATATCAGGAAAATTTGAAGCTAATGGTCTGTGGCCAGAAATGACTTGTGACACTTCTAGATCAAAGCTCTTCAGAGCTGGAGGGCAATTCTCTTTGTGTTATTCCCCTGCCAGAAGAAGCCTGACACTGTGTATTAAAATGATAGTGCTTCCAGAAGCCCCTGGGAATGTTGAGTCCAGTGGAGATTCAGTCCCCTAAGATTCACTCAAACACAGTGAAATCAGTGGGAGCAAGAAATGGACATTCCTAAGTTAAGCTAATGTACTTTATAAACCAGCCTGTACAGATACTATAGCCTAGCCTCTGCCATGTGCCATATAAAGATTGTAGAGAAAGATGAGTATCATTTCCTAGGAATTCAACCACTGCCTAGATGCCAATTTTGGAGTTTTTGACACTGTTATTTTCTGCCAAAATCATGTAAACTGAATAAAAGGGACTTCCAGGATGCTACATGAAGAATCCAATGGGTTTCTTAAGACATGAGAGTCAAGCAGAAAGAGAGCAGTGAATGGCCCAAGTTGTGTCATACCAAGGCTTCAGCCATAAGAAGAGTCCAGTAGACAAGAAAGCTGCTGGCATCCTCAGCAGGGACAAGATCTAGCCTAGACTGAGAGTTGGGAGGTCAAAGACAAAGGGCAGCCCTGGGAAATAAAGAAAGACGTGGGAAGACAAAAGAAACAGTTTTTACCATCTGTGGGAACTGGAACAAGTCCTTAGCCTATCTGAGCCTCACATTCCCATCAAGGAAAGGCATGAACATAATGAGAAATGAATCAATTAACATCTATAGAAGTTTTCAGCGACAGTTCAAAGCCTTGCAAATGGCAAGTGCAGGTTCTAAGGCAGTTCACTGAATACAGAAAATAGATCTTTCCTGTGTAATTTTCCTTCCCTCCAATTAATACTTTCATGCCCAGGTTATATATTAGAGAAACCCATTTCAAGTGTTCTTAAAATGAAATACCTGAAACAAATTCCTGTGATTTCTCCGAGGTTAAGGTCTTCAGGCTTAAGGCCACAGACACAAGCTATGGTGATTGAGGCTTAAGTATCAGCAATACCATCCGTGTGTGTGTGCATGTCTATGTGTGTGTGTGTATTGTCTGTAAGTCAGGGTGATGAAGAAAATATCTGTGGGTGTCAAAAGCCCAAGATATTAACCGAGAAACCACCATTTGCTTTAACACCCTGTTTTCTCAATGTTGTGTTTCTAGTTAACTAATACCTAGTGTTTTCTTGTGTGTTTTTTTTTTAATTTTAAAAAGATAAATACTCATGATTGTAATTTTGATGTTTTATAGGCATAGGTTTAAAAAGTCTTAATTATCATGTTATTACACTTTATTAATTTCTACTGTCAGAGTTTTCTTTTACGTTCACTCTCATTGAGTGAAATAAAAAGATATATAGTTGTGTGTGTGGCTTTTTTTTCTTAATCTTCAGGAAAATTGAACAAAAGTTTTAGGCAAAAGAACCTGGGTCCTCTGCTCAGGGTCTCACAAGGCTGCAACTAGTGTCAGCTGGGCAGCTTCTGGTCTGGGACTTATGTTTTAGGTCCGCTTCCAACTTCATTCAGGCTGTTGGCAGAATACTAGCTCCTCACAGCTGTAGGCTGTGTCCCCTCTCCACAGGCAGTTCACAGCATGGCTGTTTGCCTCTTCAAAGCCAACAGGAGTCTGTCTTTCTCTTTGGCATAGCCCCCTCTTTCAAGGCTTTTACCTGATCAAATTGGGCTCACCCAGAATATTCTCCCATTTGATTAACTAAAAGTCAGCTGATTTGGGACTTAGTTATAACTACAACCTCCCTTCATCTTTGCCGCATAATGAAACTGAATCATGGGGCTGGTATCCCACCATCTTCACAGCTTCAGACCATACTCAAGCAGAAAAATCATTGTATTAGTCAGCCAAAGGGGTGCTGATGCAAAATACCAGAAATTTTCACTTCCTGGGCTCCAGCTCAAAAACTCCTTTGTGTCCTCCTTCTCCATGTCTTTACTTCCCCAGACTCTGCATCAAAACTCTAACTCTCTTCTCTGCCATGTAGACTCAACATCTTACTGATGTGGCCCAATCAAAGCTCTAACCATTATTTAATCACACCCAGGTACAGACCTGTTTACAAACATAATCCAATATCTATTTTTGGAATTCATAAACAATATCAAACTTTTACAATCATACAGAGCATGTACATTGGGGGTGAGGAGGGAACACGGGGCCATCTTAGAATTCTCCCTACTGCTATTCTACATTAAAAAGACTTAAAAGATACAGCCAACCAATGCAGTGCCTGGGACTTCGCTGGACACTGGCTTGAACAAACCAGCTAGAAGCATTTGGGGATCAACCTGCAAAATGTGATGGTAACTATTAATTTTGGTGTTGTGATATTTCAGTCATCTTGAAAGAAAACAATGTCCTGTTTGTAAAAGATGCATGCTGAAATATCTAAGAAGAATAAAATAGCATGATGTCTGGAATTTTCTTTAAAATATTTCTGCAAAAACAAAGATTAGAAGAGACAATCATGGCAAAATGTTAAGTGCTTTCTGATATGTTTAAAATGTTTCATTATATTAGAAAATAAAGTAGAGCATGGTGGAAAATCCTCAGGGACTTGGCCCTGTAGTCTTCAGAAGTGGGTAAGGGGATAGTAGAAATTATTTTTTTATTTTTAATTAACTTTTTATTTTGCAATAATTCTAGATTTTCAGAAAAGTTGCAAAGATAGTACAGAGAGTATACACTTCACCCAACTTCCTCTAATCTTCACATCTTACATAGCCATGGTGCATTTGTCAAAATTAAAAAGATCTGTATCATATAATGCTGTTAATTAAACTACAGATGTATTTGCATGTCACCAGTTTTTCTTCTTTTTTAAAAACTACACCAGGATCCAATCCAGGATCCCATATTCCATTTAGTTTTGCTGTGTTTTGACTTGGACAGAATTGGGGGAGAATTGAAGTTTCTAGTGTAATGGGAAAAGGTAAGCAAAGCTTGCTGGTTTGTGTGGCTCTCTCCACCTCAGTTGAAATAAGCTAAGAATGTAATAAAAATTTAGCTGCTGCTAATCTGACAAAATGCATCTGCATCACTTGACTACCCCAGCATCTCTACTAAAAACTATTCAAGTCTAAGAGTTTAACAAGATCTGTAGTAGCACTATCATAGGGTGTGTCACTATGAAGTAACATTGAAAATTGTTGATAGTGAACAAAGACAGACAAAAAAAAAAAAAAGAAAAGAAAAGAAAAAAACAGATAAAAAAACATCTTTCTTGTTTACAAAGTATTTTATTTTATTTTTGCTTGTTCGTTTTAGCTTTCCTGACACACAGGAGCTTGACAAAGATACAGTAACACAAATCTTTCAAAAAGGTTTCACCTCTCCAGGAAATGTTTTCACTAAATGTCTACACTCAATAAAACTAAATCCTAAAATATGAGCAAATGAGCCTTACTTTCTCCTTTGTTCTTGGAAAAATCCCACATAAATTAAATTAATGAAGCCATGGTTTTAAAAATTATTAATGAGAAACTCAACAGAACAGCCATTTAATCACAGTAAAAAAATATTACAGAGTTCTCTTTTCAGTGGTCCAGGTGGCACTGTATCTTCCTGGGTATTATTTTCTTGGGCATGACTTTAATCCTTTCTATATGTGACATTGACAATGGACTCTCAGGGGAATACATTTCGTAACCTTGACAGAAATCATAATTTCTTCCAGCAGACTGACATGCTGTTTGGTTTAGAAAGGTTTTTTATTGAATGTAAGACAAGTGTCAGTTTCTGACAAGTCGTATCCTGACTGTCACTTGGGCATCTGAGAATTAAGTCTTGCTGGGGTGTGGATTTAAAGCTTCTTTGTGTTGATTTGAAACCTCCTTGCTTTAAATGCCAGCAACTTGACAAGGAAGAGTCTCCAGTAGTTTGGCAAGAAATCAAGTTATTGAGGGTACAGCTTGGGTCTCTCACTTATAGGCCACAAGAGCCTCACAGCTGAGTGAAGAGAGCCTCAGGTTGTTCAAAACCAGTACTATGGCTTTTATTTTCAGGCTCAGCACTTAGATTGTTTTTCCCTTAAGATTGGTATTTTTATGAATCTTTAGTATGTATTTGGTTCCCCATTGTTATCTGCCACATGGAAAGCAAAAAAAGATTTAATAATTTAAATTATACAAATAATGCAATGCAAATGTTAGGGGCCTCCCCCTTTTCCCTTTAGAGTTGGATAAAGTCTACTCAAATATCCAATTCCTTGCCTGTGAAAATCAAAGATCCTCCTCAGAAGTCATGAAATTTCCCAAGTGAGTTGCAATCTCATGGGTTTTCTGGCTCAGAATTTCTGCTTCTTGTTTCATAGATCACTTTCTAATCATGATCCATCCATACAAATCATCAATGAAACCAGTTTGCATATTAACTTCAACAACCACATACTCCTAAGCAAAAAGGAAGTAAGGAAGCAATAATACTGGAATAATAACACTGGATTATAACATGAAAATAGTCAGATATGAAAATAACCATTTGGACATCTTAGAAGTGCAAAATCTCATTAAAAGAAAAAATAGATAAATCTCAAAATATGAGATGGACAGAAAATAGCAGAATTAGTAAATTATAGTAATAATTTATAATTTTATAATTTATTCAGAAATGAAATTTTATTTATTGTGACTAGAACTGTGGACCACACTCTGAACACAGCACAGTATGAAATGGAAAAGTAAGTGAAAGAGAAGTTAAGAGATATTGAAGATGCTAATTGAGATAGACTAAAAGTTACTGAAGATTCAGAAGTAGACAACAGTGAAGATGGGTCAGTATTTTATATTGTTTTTCTATTCTTCAACCACTTTTGAAGACACTGCATGCCTCTGTCCTCACCGAGTTCATCCTGGTATTATAATATCTTCTCAGCATTTCCTCACTCTGTGTACCACAGGTCTTTTCTGTCCTTCCTTCTAGATTTCTTCTCTGCCATCAGAAGTTAACAGGAAACTGTTGCTCAAATGGTATTTCACAGAAGGGTATTGTCAGAAGTTGAAATGAGGCAGAACCAATCCATGCTGAAACTATTTGTGAAACAGTTTCACAATTAAAAGCTATGGGAGCTCCTGTGGCAACGATACATCCTTAGATTAATTATACATTGTTTTTCTGAAATTATTTCATTTTGGAAAAATGTTTTTAACTTGTTAAAAATAGTAAGCCTACTCTCCAGTTCATCGGACTAACCCAGGACAACTAACAAAAGGATGATGATGGTTAACACCCATCCCAAAAAACAGATTATCGACAATGGCAAGCAAGACAGCCCCATCCATCTGCCCCCATGGGATCTAAGCCTCCTCTCAATAAGAAACAGAGTTGGCATCATCATCCCCAAATCCTCAAGATTGAGGAATGAGCAAACATAAGGGGGAATGCAACTATGGACCAAAGTAGACATTATTTTTCTAGGAATGGAAGAACTTGTAACATTGATATAAAAGCAGGGGTCACCAGAGGTACTGAGAGGAGGGAGAGGGAAGAACAGGTGTAACATGGAGCATTTTGGGGGCATTAGAATTTTTCTGCATGACATTGCAATGATGGATACAGGCCAAAAATTTTGTCAAAACCTATAAAATTGTGCAGGGCAAAATGTAACCCATGATATTAAATATAGACCAGTGAGTAGCAGTACTTCAATATGTGTTCATCAATTGTAACAAATGTACCACACTAACGAAAGGTATTATTAATAGGAGAAAATGTGGAAGGGGAGGGGGTGGAGTATATGGGAATCCCCTATATTTTCGATGTAATATTTATGTAATCTACAACTTCTTTTATGTAATCTAAAACTAAAGAAAAATAAATAAACTATATCAGAATTTCCAGCAATAGCCAAGTAAGGAGATTGACGATTCCAGTCCCTCAGAAGCAATTATAAATGGACAAAATTCAAAAAAAAACAATGTGTTCAACCCTCTGATAATTGGTCAAAATCATACAACAATCTGAGAGCTGTTGATGCTTGAAAAATGCTAAATTTGGGGTAAGAACAGTGAGAGTCTGTGTTCTGGCTTGGGGTCCGTTTGGTGCAGAGATTCTCATTCGGCAAAACCTGAGGAATGATTCTCCTCCATGGCCAAAGGCAGCTCACTTGATCTGGAGCAGTGGGGGGCAGCCAGGCTCAGGAAGATGTGAATGACAATCTCAGAGGCAGGCAAGTGAGGGAGGCCAACAGCTCCCCCTCCTGAAGATGTGGTCATGACTGGAGCAAACATATTCCTGAATGAAGCTGCACACTCAGCGGCAGCAGAGAAGAGAAAAGGTGCACGGTAGCCTCACATGCTGGTTGCTTCAGGTACAATGGAGGTGGGAAAGGACCCAACAGAAAGTTAAATCCAAGACACACTGTAAATGGCCTTAACTTTGAATGCACTTTTCTGTCCTTTCACAGATACTTCAGCAGAAGGAAGGTATCTTACGAATTTGATAGGTTTAATTACAACCTCTGTTCAAACATTGGCAAAGCAGACATAAGGATGATGAAGCAATGCAGATACAAGGGTCACTCTTAAGAAGCCAGGTTTCAAAGTGAAAATAAGAATATAAAAGCAAAAACAGAGTGAAGACATAAGATGCTGAAACCACAGGTGAGAAAATTCACAGATTTAGCCCAGACAAGACAATAAAAAACCACAAAATAACAATAATACAATAAACCTGAAGAAGGAAATCAGATTCCAACATTGCTTCAATGTATTATAGACAATGTTCAGTTTTC
>JAQZBX010107575.1:0-10645 GCA_029593785.1 Cabassous unicinctus
GTGTGCAGTTAGGTCTTCAATTTTAGCTCTTTCTTCTTTTTTGATATATGCATTTATGGCTATGAGTTTCCCTCTCAATACAGCTTTGGCTGCATCTTATAGGTTTTGATATGTTGTATTGTCATTTTCATTTGTTTAAAGGTAGTTACTGATTTCTTTTGAGATTTCCTCCTTGACCCACTCCTTGTCTAAGAGTGTGTTGTTTAACTTCCATATCTTTGTGCCTAATTTGGTTCTCTGGCCCTTAGAGATTTCCAATTTCATACCATTGTGGTCAGAGAAATTACTTTGTATAATCTCAATCCTTCTGAATTCATTGAGAGTTGTTCTGTGGCCTATCATGTGGTCTATCTTGGAACATGATTCTTGTGCACTTGAGAAGAATGTATATTCTGCTGTATTTGGGTGTAACATTCTGTATAAGTCTATTAGGCCCAGATCCTATAATGTATTATTCAGAGTCTTTGTTTCCTTATTAATTCTCTGTTCTGTCTAATGGTGATAATGGTGTATTAAAGTCCCCCACTATAATTGTAGAGGCATCTATGTCTCCACTTAGTTTTTCCAGTGTTTGCCTGATGTATTTTTAGGTGCCCTGATTAGGTGCATAAATATTTATAATTGTTCTTTCTTCTTGAAATATTACCCCTTTTACTAATATATAGTGTCCATCTTTGTCTCTTACAATAATTTTGCATTTAAAGTCCATTTTGTCTGATATTAGTATAGCTACTCCCACCCTCTTTTGGTTACTGTTTTTGCTTGTAAAATTGTTTTCCAGCCATTCACTTTTAGCCTCCTTGAATCTCGGGGTCTAAGGTGAGTTTCTTGTAGATAACGTAGATGGGTCATATTTCCTTATCCATTCTGCCAATCTGTGTCTCTTCTGGTGAGTTTAATCCATTAACACTCAGTGTTATTACTCTCAAGGAATTTCTTACATCAGCCATATTTTCTTTGAGTTTATGTATGTCATATGTTGTTTTTATTTCTCTTTTTGTCTTTTTAGTTGTTCTTACACTCTCCTCCAACTTCCTCTCTCCTGTTTTTTCCTTTCAACCTGCAGAACTTCTTTTAGTATTTATTGAAGTGCAGGTCTCTTATTGGCATACTCTCTTAATTTCTGTTTATCTGTGAATATTTTGAACTCTCCATCATTTTTGAATGCCAGCTTTTTCTGGATAGAGAATTCTTGGCTGGAAGTTTTTTTCTTTTAGTACCTTGACTATGTCATACCACTGCCTTCTTGCCTCCATGGTTTCAGATGAGAAATAAGCACTTAATCTTATTAAGCTTCCCTTGTATGTGATGGTTCTCTTTTCTCTTGCTGCCTACAGTATTTTCTCTTTGTTTCGAGCATTGGATATTTTGACAAGTATATGTCTTGGAGTAGGTCTGTTGGGAGTTATACTCTTTGGGGTGTGCTGTGCTTCTTGGACATGTATGCCCATCCTCCTCGATAGGGCTGGGAAGTTTTCAGCCATTATTTCCTTCAACAGTCCTTCTGTTCTCTTTCCCTTTTCTTCTCCCTCTGGGATGCCTATAATGCATATATTTGTGTTTTGTGTTGTTGTTTAAATCCCTAAGTCCCTGTTGGATTTTTTCTATCTTTTTATCTATCTGTTCTACTATCTGTTTAATTTCAGATGTACTGTCTTCCACATCATTAATTCTTTCTTCTGTTTTTTCAAATCTGCTCTTATGTGATTTCAGTGTCTTTTTCATTTCTTGGATTGTGCCATTCATCACCATCATATCCATTATCTTTTTATGTATGTTTACAATTTCTTCAATATGTTCTCCCAGTGTCTTCTTAATATCCTTAATCTCTTCCTTCACTTCATTAAGTTGGCCCATGATATTTGTTTGGACAGCTTTGATTTATTGTTTGATGTTCTGCATCTCTTCCTGGTTTTTAGTTTGTTCATTGGACAGGTCCATGTCTTCCTGTTTCTTAGTATGGTTTGTAATTTTTTGTTGCCCTCTGGTCATCATTTTATCTTGATGGGTTTATTCAGTTGATTAGCATCTCTCTCTGCTCTAGAGTTTTATCTAGCTGCTGGTTTTGTGTGTGTGTTAAGTTTTCTCTTTGACACTTTGTTCTTCTTGTTCTATTTCCTTGCTGTTTTCTTTGTTCCCTTGAAGGAAAAAAATTAGGGCCAGAGAAAGCAAAAGAGGTAAGAAAAGAAAAAGGATAATAGTAATAATAATAATAAAAGTTAGAAGAGGGACCGTATAAGACTTAGTAAAATGAATATTTAGCATGTAAACAGTGTAGAGTAATAGGAATGAAAAAGTGGAGTACCTGTAATGAAATGGGAAACCATATAGAGAAAAATATATAGAATGTTTTAAAAGGCCAGAATGATCAAGCTAGAGAGAAAGAGTAAAGAAAGGACAGAAAGAAAAAAGTTAATAAAATAAATACAAAAAAACCCACAACAGAATAGACAAGATAGAAATCGAAACCAGAAATGCTGAGGACTAAATAAAGGGGAATGTAAAAACCACAACTGAAAGCAGAAGATAGAAAGATGAAGGAAGGAGAAGAAATAGCATTGGTAGACAAAATCAGTATACACAGAAAATGTGAAATCAAGGAAGAAGAAGCACAGCAAAGAAGAAACAAGCTAGCAGCACCTAATTAAAAAAAGGGGGGGGGGTGGAAGAAAGAGGAAAGAAAAACAAGAAACAAACAAACAAACAAACAAACTAAAAAAACCCCCAAACAAACACACAAGCAAGCAGTCAAGCAAAGCTCAGGAAGAACAGTGATCCTTCTTGGGCCCTTATGGAGCTGCTCAGGCTGCCTGTGTTCATCAATCAATTACCCTGAAGGCCTCTCTCTGCTGGTTTTGAGGTGGATTTTAGCGTGTAAACTAAGTTAAAATTTTTTTTAAGTAACGTTTTTTTGGTGGTGGGGGGAAGAAACTAGTACAAAAATAATGTCTATGTTTTCCCTGTCCTAAAGTATCAGCTGGATGTTAGAGATCCTTGTGGATCATTACTCTTAGAGGAGCCGGGAATCAGACTAGGGACCTCATATATTCAAGGCAGAAACTCCTCTCCTGAGATACTTTTCTAATTGGGTCAGTTAGCTCTTCAGAAAGCTATTCAGTCACTTTCCCCCAGGCAGGTTTTACTCTCCTAGGGCAGCAGGATTCAGCAGGCTGTATGAGCAGATCCCCCCACCCCTCTCCTGGTCAGGTTGAGTTCCCTTTTGAAATTCAAATGGTACCCTGATGACCGAGTTCACCACACAGAAATGACTTTCAAGCCTCTTCTAGACCACCCCCTCTTCCCTGGAGACCCTAAATAGTCTCTAGGAAACTTTTTAAGTGCTTCCCACTGCCTGACTCCCTTAGGGGAGTTGAAATTCTGATAGTCTTCAATGCAGAACTATTAAATTGGCTGACTCCACCCTCTCTCAGGCCAAGCCTCTGTATCTCAGGGTGGTTAGGTAAATCAGGCTTCCTCAGCAGATTTGCTTCTCCCCTCAGCCTCATGCCACTTTGAGCTGGCTGGTGTGCTCCCCAAAGCTCAAAGGGGGTCCAGTCAACCAAACCCACAGAAAGGAAACCCCTCTCTGTCCCTTGCCAGAACCCTCCCTCTCTCAGAGAATGCTCCCTCTCACCGGCTGGCGGGTGGGAGGGAGTCGGGGCTCACCCTGGTCCTTTGCCTTGAGGGTGGGGCTTAGCCATCCATGATTTCCAAGCACGGGGATAAAAACTCATGGTTTTATCTTGAGCAATCTATCTCCCTGTCCAGCTCCCTCCAGGTCAATGCCCCAAATGCTCCTGCTTTGTGGGCTCCCAGAATAGCTCCATCGGGCAGGATCCTCTTCCCAATCAGCTGTCTTTTGCGAGAGAGATGGTGAGCACCCACTTAAACCAACACCATCTTACCTGCTCAAGCACAATATCATTTGACTTGCAGTAGTCCAACAGTTTTCTCTGGTTGAGATAAGGGTGACATTCTACCTGTGGGATGCCAAGACAGAAATATGTTAGATTATATGAAAAAAAAAAATTACATTGGAATGTAAAAGAAAGGATAAATTTAATAGAAGCTAAAAAAATACCCCTCAGACTTAAACACAAGCTGAGAATATAAACATGAACTAATCACTTGAAGAAATGTAATTTTTCTATCATGTCCACTGGAAAGGTCAAAACCATGTTCCAGAGAAGAAGACCCTACATTGCCTAGATCTTCTTTATAAATACCATTACCTTTTACAAGGAGAAATGGTTGATTCTGAATAGGAAATAGGGGAAGAATAATTTCAGTTTTCAACACAAAATTGTAGCAGGAAGACTAGGTCTTAAGAAGGCATTTGAAAAAGACAAGCAAACCATTTTGAGAGGATCCTTGAATCCATAGTGATGAGAGAGAGAAAGAAAGAGGGAGAAATATAAAAAATAACCGTCAACATTGAATGTGATTATTACAGTACTCATCAGTACATTGATAATTAAAGGAATAGAGGAAAGCATTTACTTCATCTAATAATTGTAATTGTGGTTTATCCTGAGTTGATGAATGGATATTTAATGTAGAAAATGCAAGCTAAGAAATGTAAAAGGAGTGATAAAAGTAGCAAATTAGAAGCTGCACATCTCAATGGAATTTCAGGCACAAATCTTAAATGGATACCCACCTTATATGAAAAGTTGTAGGGGAACATGAGATTTCACTGATATCAAGTTACAACCCACCATATTATGTGGAAATTGCAAATGGAAATCATATGTCATAGAGTAGGTCTGGTTACCAGTATTTTACCCAAGAGATCAAATCTATCCCCACTAATAGCAGGACAACCTGTCATTATGTGGTTCCTAATGCAGTGTAATTTGAAGGACTCAGCATACAGATGAAATTACATTACCAGAATGTTTAACCTGTATCTAATAAAGCCTTTGGACATAACTTCTAGTTTATAGAAACCTGGAATAGAGGAACAAGTTAACTAGGACCACAAGGCAATAACCTGATAAAGCCAATATATTAGTCAAAAACCTGTAAGTACATCATGGGATAAGAAAGGGTTGAGTGATATTTGGAGATTAAAAGAGCTTAAAGTAATGTAAAAAAGTAATAAATCAGCTACAATGAATTTTGGTTAAAGAAGAAGAAAAATAGAAGGATTTATTAGAAAAAAATGGAGAAATATGAATATGAACAGATACCATAATATGAAAACCGATAGCACATGGTATTAAGGAATCGTTTTAATTTCCTTAGTTATAATAATTGAACTGTTATTGTGTGGGCTGATATCTTCATACTTATGAGATGTAACATAAGGTATATAGGGGCAAAGTTTCAGGTCCACAAATTAATTCTAAAGAGTTCAGTAAACATGATATAAGGCAAAAATATGCATGTTAGCTGTATAGTATTTTAAATTTTACTCTGTTTGAAAATTTTGAATAAATTAGAGTTTAAAACTAGACCCACAATAAAGTTTTAAATGTTTCTATTTAAACCCATGGTCCTATATCACTATATATCAAAAAGATATTTTTCAATTTGTAATTATATTGTCCAACCTAGGACCCACTACCACTCCTAGATTCCAAGTTGATAAAAAGTAAGTTAGATAAAGAACGATTCCCAGAGTAGGTTTTTTTTTTTTTTTTTTTTAACATTTACTTTAATTGTAGAGAGCAGGGAAGAGAACCAGGCTGAGATTTAGTCAGAAGATCTACCTTAGTTACCTGTGAAAAGTTCTTTAGAGTTTATTTCCTCTGTCTTTATCATTAGCTTAAATCAGGTACCTAATCCCTCAGTCACAGATTATTTAATAGTGTCATGTTAATTTTTGCTTCCTCAGACAGGTACCAGGAATAAGGCTTCCAAACCCAACACAAACCTTAACAACTATCTGATCTTATTTTCTCTTTTTCTTTGTTTATTATACTCACTCTTTCTTGTTCAATGGATTTCTTTAAAATACACAGTTCATTCCAAATCACATCCACACACCCAATCTCTGGTCACTTGAAAGCTCAGATAAATGTGCACCTTCCTCCTAAAGATGTTATTAAATTTTCCAGCCCTTCTAGATCTCCTCTCCCCCCCTCTAAAATCTTTTGTATATTTAGTGCTAAGTTCTCTGCCCCATTTTCATTAAGACTATACAAGGCAGAGAAACAATTAAGGGTCTTATCTCTGCCCTTCTAGACAGATGAACTGCTCTCTAGAATATTTTGGTCCACAAAGATAAGATGACTAGGAGTGGATGATACATAGGTATCTGGCAGAAGTTGGAAGGTGTGTGTAAAGAACAGAAAAGAGAAAGTCCCCAATGGGCTAAGGTGGCTACTCACCTGGTTGCAGATGGGCTTGTACTGGAGCCCTAGCTTGTTCAGGATCATCTCCAGCTGCTTGTGGTTAAAGTTGGACCCTCCAATGGTCTTGGTCAATCCTCCATCCTTAAATTTCTCCAGGGCCTGAGAAGAAGAGGTTATGAAGAAGGAATTGAGTAAATGGCTAGAGATCAAGAAATGATGAAACACAACACTGTTAAAAAGAACAATTGCCAAAAAATGACCATAAAACTAATTGAGTTTTACTGTCTCAAAGAAGAAAAATTTAAAAACGAAAATGGAAGTAACATCTGGGGAAGATGGTGGAGTAGGCTCTTCCACCAAAACAACTATTAACAGGCAGGAATTGTTTCAAAACAATGATTTTGAAACTCAAGAGCCCCAACGCTCACTGTAGAGCATCCAGGAAAGAGCAAGAAGAAGAGGCTGATAAATTATGATAAAGAATTGTATATTGCTCTCTCTGTGCAGTGGCTACTGGTACTCATCCCCCACTCTCATGGAAGGCCAATGTGGGGTCCAGTCCCTGGCTACCTGTTGGTGAAAGGAAAGAACATAAGCATCATCTTACTCTAGAATTTGGGTGGGAATAACCAATCACTGATCACTACTTTTGATTATTGAATTCAGATCACTGGATCCAAGCTCTGAGGGCTGCTATTGTTTCTACAGGCTATGTCCAACTGGGCAGAAGCCATTGTTTCAACCTTCCTTAACCAGGGGCAGAGGTGGTGAGGAAGACACAGCTCTTCCTCAGAGGTATGGGGGATAGTTAGCACAAAGGGTGCATTTGCTGTGAAGGCCAGAAAAGTTCAGCTTTGGGGCACCATTGGAGAAACTTTTGACTTTAATGATACCCTCCACAGGACAATTTGGAACTAGTCTGTGCCCCCTTCATGGGTACCTGGCCCTTTTTTGGATGGTATAGCTTGATATTGTTTATGAATTCCAAAAATAGATATTAGATTGTGTTTTTAAACTGGTCTGTTCCTCTGGGCATATTAGAATATATTAGATTCAGAGGTCTCATTTTTACTTGATCAATTAAGATTGGGGCTTTGATTTGGCCATGTTAGTAGGACATTGTGTCCCTGCCCCCTTGGTGGGCAAATACTGACACAGAAGTAAATGCATGGAGAAGGAGAACACAGATGAAGAAAGACAGCTCATTAGTGAGCATCTTGCATCCCCAGGAAGAGAGATGAGCCTGATAATCTATAGCTGACCTTGTGAAGAAAACAGAGCAGCTGAGTCTGGAAAGAAACAGGCCCTGGGAAGAGAAATGAGCCTTATGCCAGCCTACAGCTGAGATCAGAAGAAGATGGGACTGCAGAGCCTTAAGAGAGAAGAAGGAAGGCTGAACCCTCGCAGATGTCATTTGCCATCTCGCGTCAACATGTGACAACAGGCTCTGGATGAGATAGTACCTATTAAGGTACTTTGAGTTGGACTCTTTAGGGCATTGTGCCTGTAAGCTTCTACCCCAAATAAATACCCTTTATAAAAGCCAACAGATTTCTGGTATTTTGCATCAGCACCCCTTTGGCTGACTAATACAGAATATAGTACCAAGAGTGGGGTCATGCTTTTGCAATTATGAAAATGCTGGGGCAGTTTTATAAATGGGTAAGGGGTATTTTAAGGAGGTATTGTGAAGTGCTTGATGGAAAAGACCTAGATTGCTTTGAAGAGACTGTTGATAGTAATATGGAGGCTAAAGTTATTTTTGATAAGGCCTTAGAAGGAAATAATTGTGATATATTTGATAGAAAAGACCTAGATTGCTTTGAAGAGACTTTTGGTAGGAATATAGACACTAAAAATACTTTTTATGAGGCCTTAGAAGTAAATGATGAAACTATTATTGGAAACTGGAGGAAAGGTGATCCGTGTTTTAAAGTTGCAGAGAACTTACCAAGATTAACTCCTGATGTTTTACGGAAGGCAGAATTTGAAAATGGTGAGCCTGGACATTTAGTTGAAGAGCTTTCCAAAGCAACCTTGGGGAATGCAGCTTGGCTTATCCTTGCAGCTTATAGTAAAATGCTAAACGAGAGAGATAAGCTGAGAACTGAATTATTGGGCAGAAAGAAACCAGAATCCTGGGAAATCCAAGCCTTTGGAAATCAAGCCCCCAGATGTAGTGCCCCTTTTGAGGACTTAACTAAATTTGGAACTTGCAAATCAGGATTGAAAATGCCGTTATCTAGGAAAGACTTGTAGAAGTCTTAGTGTCTGATGGCGTGGATCCCTGCTTCTTGCATGCTAAGCCAACAAGCTTTTTCAGAGAGCTGTATGAACAAAACCACTGTCATCCTGGACTAAAAGGGACATCAATGGGATATATGGTAGGGAAAATGGCTTTAAGAGGAAAACCATGGAAGCTGAGATCTGGAATTAAGACATCTCCTTGGGCCAAGAGAGGAACATCACCCATGTGTACAGAGAGGGTGAGTTTTCCTTGGTAATTGAAGAGGTGGATGTTCCAGCCCGATGTTCAGGAAGAGTTTTGCTGCCCCAGGCTACAGAGACAGTGGAGCACATTCCCCAAGCATTGGGGAGAGTAAGGTTGACAACCCATAGGTCTGAGAGGGGTGGGCCTGACTCCATAGATTAGGGAAGGCCAAGTCAACTCATTGCTCTGAGAGAGTTGGGCCTAGATGCCAGAGATTAGGGAGAATGTTACCACCCCCTCCCTGTATTAAGGGCGCTGAGATTCCACCCCAAAGATTGGGTAAAGTGTGGCCATCGCCCCAACTCTCATGGAGGATGAGCTCTGGAGCTCGGTCACAACCCAGATGCTTGATGAGGGTGGAACCAAGAATATGACCATTGGGTAAGCCTGTGGAAAGGGTGGGTCCCCATGAGGCCCCAGAGAGAAGAAACCATCATCTTGAGAATGACTCTCAGACTTTGAAGTCTAATGAAGTATGCCCTGCAGGTTTTCAGAACTGTTCTGGACCCATGACTCATGTTTCCCTCCCAATTTCTCCTTATGGTAATGCAAATGTTTATCCTTTGTCTGTCCCTTTGTATATTGATGGGACTTTGCCCCAAGACCAATTGTATTTCTATAAACTGATTGTGATGTGAATTTGTTCTTAGCATTGCTACTGAAATAAAATAAGGTTTTTTGAATACTGTGATTTTTTTTTTTTGCAACTCAGAGGGTGGAGTGTAGCAGTTTGGTATTACCTGTGAATTCTAAAAATAGATATTCGATTATGTTTGTAAACTGGTCTGTTCTTCTGGGCTTATTAGATTGTATTAGATTCAGAGGTTTCACTTTTACTTTATTAAATCAAGATCAGGGCTTTTATTTGACCACATTATTAGGGCATGCAGGGTTGTGTCCCCACCGCCTTGGTGGGGATAAAACAGACTCTCACAGAGAAGTAAACACACGGAGAAGGAGATCACAGAAGCATATACGCAGGAAGAGAGAGTGTTCCATAGACATGGTCCCGAGAAGAGAGATGAGCCTGATAGTTTACAGCTGACCTTGTGGAGAGAACAGAGCAGCTGAACCCAGAAAGAAACGAGCCCCAGGGAGAGTGATGAGCTTTATGTCAGCCTATAGCTGAGTTCAGAAGAAGCTGGGACCACAGAGCCTTAAGAGGAAGGAGGAAAGCTGAACCCTCACAGACATTGTCTGCTATCTTGCGTCATCATGTGGCAAGACACTGTGGGTGAGAAAGTACCTCGTATGGTAACTTGAGTTGGACTCTTTAAGGCCTGGTCACTGTAAGCTTCTACCCCAAATAAATACCCTTTATAAAAGCCAACTGAGTTCTGGTGCTCTGCATCAGTACTTCTTTTGGCTGACTAATACGGATAGGGAAGAGTGACTTGGGAAATCCCTCTCCATGGTGACCTCCTTCCAGAATCTGCCTTCCAGGCAAAAGCAGCACTAATCATAGATGTTCAAAAAATTTCCTAAATCAAGTCAAGGAGATGAAGGAAAATATGGCTAGAGAGATAAATGTTGTTAAGAAGACACTGGGTGAGCATAAGGAATAATTTGAAAGCATGCAAAGAAAAATAACAGATCTATGGGACTGAAAGTCACAATTGATGAGATTAAAAATATACTAGATTCATACAATAGCAGATTTGAACTGGTAGAAGAAAGGATCAGCAAGTTAGAAGACAGGACATCCAAAATCAAACAGACAGAAGAACAGATCGAGAAAAGAATGGAAAATAGAAGGAGAAGAGAAGGGAAAAGGGGCAGAAAGAATATTTGAGGAGATAATGGCTGAAAATTTCTCAACTCTTATAAAAGACATTAATATGCATGTCCAAGAAGT
>JAQZBX010107576.1:0-10639 GCA_029593785.1 Cabassous unicinctus
CTCCAAGTGAGAGAGGGCTTATATCCCATGGATATAGTGGATGGGATTATCCTGCCTGCTGCTGCAGGCCCTCTCCATTCCCTGGGATGGCCATTGCCCATCGTCGTCTCCTCGCCAGGTTACTTGGATGAGTCCATTGAGCTGTAGGGTAGGAGTTGCAGCTCCACCGAGATTCCAGGCACAGCTGGCACATAGACATAGAACATTGGAATATTTTTCCAAAACAAAAAAAAAACATTTCTTCATGATGCCTGTCACAAAAATCATGTGAAACAAATGCCCCTATGGTTAGAGCAAACTGCTTTATTTAGTTAAATTATATCCATCTCCTAGCTAGTTGAGGTTGAGCCTTACAGCATCAGGTGAATCTCTTGTGAATGCTAACTGATTTCATATCTTACTAATGGAATACCTTTACTTTAAAAAAATTAAGAAAGAATTTTGGTCAAGACAAGATGGCAGAATAGGGAATCACAGGTTGCACTCCTCTTACAGAAACTATGGGAAGGTAGACAGATTGCCTGGCATAAGGGAAACCAGAGAACTGTAGGGACTATAGGAAAGGGCAGCCAGAAAGGGGAATCCAGTCAGGTTGGGGGAGAAGAAAGCCTGGAAATAGAGCAGGTAAGCCAGTGCCAACTGGCTCCAAAGGAAAGGGAAGCTGGGGTGATGAATTGACTGGCAGACTATAGCCTAGCCAGCTCTGAGAGTAAGGAGAGCCACAGGGAGACCAAGTGTGCATGCTTTTGCCCATCAGAATCTCAAGAAGAGGGGTGTCATGGGGTAATGAGTTATGGGGGCTGGCATCCAGCTGGCTCAATGGGAGAGAGGAGAAGGGGGGTGGGCAATTAGCATATGGACTGGCTACAATCCAGCTCAGAGGGGAGAAGAGCTGTCAGACAATTGGGTGTATTGCTGGTGTCCAGCTGGTTCTCAAGGAGGGTAAAACTGCAGGATAACAGGGAGTGTTGGCTGGCAACCAACTGGCTCGGTAGGTGAGAAGATTAGTGAGGGAGTAATTGAGGAGGCAGACTTGTCACAGCTGGCTCTGGGGGAGGGAGTGGCAGCCTGGTGCCTAACCAACTCCAAGGAGAGGTGAAGTGGGGGGAGATTGGGCAGGCTGACATGGGCTTAACCAGCCCATGGGAAGAGAGGAGTCTGGGGAGTGATCTGGTGGGCTGACAGGCACCCAGCTAGCTTCCAGTGCAGAGGGAAGCCAGGTGTGTTATCTGCTGATAGTCACCCAACCAGCCCAGGTGAAGAATGTTGCTGGGGAATGATCCACCAGCCTAACAAGCACACTGCTGCCTCCTGAGTGGAAAGGAGCCATGGGGGAAGCAGGTTCTGAAGAAGGAAACTAGTCAGTTGTTTTCTCTCTCTTCATCCAGGTACCAGCAGAAAGCCAGACTGAGGAGGTGATTGATTGGTAGGCACAGCCAGCCTGATGTGGTTGCTGGTGGTCTCAGATGAAGGCCTGTTTATTATTAATATTATTTCTCTATTTTCTTTCCTTCATCTTTTTATTTTATTTCTTTTCTTTCTTTCATTCTCTCCCCCTCTTTTTCTTGTCACCTCCCCTTGTATTCATTTATTTCTTTTCTTCTCATTAATCTGGTCTTTTATGTTAAATTTTTTCTTGTTTCCTTTGATCATCTTTTTAAATTTTTTTCTGCTTACTAATTTTCCCTCTTACTATTGTTTCTTCTATTTTTCTCTTTTACCTTACTTCTTTTTATTTTTTCCTTATTTTTTTCCTCTTCTTTCTTTCATTTTTGTGGATCTAATATTTTTCAACTGAACATGGGAAATTACAAAGATATAGAATTAGTGGTACCAAGTGTTAAAAAGTATGCTTGACACAAAACCATACAAAAATAAAGCCCTAGACTAGGAAAAGAAACTAACCAACTGAGTAAACAAACATAAATAGATGCCTAAACATCAGCAAAAAATTACAAGCCATAATAAGAAATGGAAGGTCATGGCCCAGTCTACTTATCAAACTAAAAAAAAAAGGAGGAGATACACAATGTGGAACACTAATCAAAGATATCCAAACAAAATTCCTATTCAACTCAATGAAATGAAGAACAGATAAAGGATATCAACCAGACAGTGGGTAAACAAACACATGAAATTGTAAACATAGATAAAAAGATAAGAGATCTGATGTTTATGAAAGGCACAATGCAAGAAATTAAAAATACAATATATGCACATAATAGCAGATTTGAACAGACAGAGGAAAGAATGAGTGATGTTGAAGTTAGGACATCCAAAATCACACAGATAGTAAAACAGATAGACCAAAAAGGAAAAAAATTCTGCAGGGATTCAGGGAACTGAATGAAAACACAAAATGCACAAATGTATGCATTACAAGCATCCAAAAGTGAGAAGAGAAATGTATAGGGGCAGAAGGAGTGTTTGAGGAAATACAGGAAAATTTTCCCAACTCTTATGAGATACATAGATGTACATGTCCAGGAAGTATAGTGTACTCCAAGCACAATCAATCCTAGCAGACCTACTCTGAGAAACATATATATCAGATTGTGAAATGCCCAAAACAAAGACAAAATCTTGAATATAATAAGGGATAAGAGATTCATCACATATAAGATTAAGCACTGATTTCTCATCTGAAACCATGGAGACATGAAGGCAGTGGTAAAACACAGTTTAGGTGCAGAAAGAAAAAACTGTGAGCCAAGAATCATGTGTTCAGCAAAATTTTCATTCAAAAATGAGTGACAGTTCAAAATATTAAGAGATAAAACAAAATTGAGAGAATTTATCAACAAGAGTCCTGCCCTTCAAGAAATACTAAAGGAATTTTACACATTGGAAGGAAAAATACAGGAGAGAGAGAGGGTGGAAGAAGAATGTAAAAAGGAAGATTATTAGTAAGAATGAAATAAAAAGAGAAATAAAAATAGAACATACATATACAAGCACAAACAAAAACTGGTAAAGTAAGTACTACCTTTACAGTAATAAGATTGAATGTTAATGGATTAAACTCTCCAATCAAAACATGCAGATTGGCAGAATGATAAGGAAATATGACTCATTTATATGCTGTCTACAATAAACTCACCTTAAACCCAAGGACACAAATAGTTTGCAAATGAAAGTTTGCATAATGATTTTTACACTGAAACAAAAACCAAGAAAGGGCAGAAATAGCTATGGTAATGGACAAAAGGAACTTTAATGCAAAACTGTTGTAAGAGGCAAAGAGGTACACTATATATTAATAAATGAAATAATCTACCAAGAAAAAATAACAATTATAAATATTTCTGCACCTAACCAGGGTGCCCAAAAATAAATGTAGCCAATACTGGCAATACTAAGGGGAGAAATAGATATATCTACAATCATGCTGGGGGATTTCAATATACCATTATGAACAATAGACAGAACACTTCGATAGAGACTTCATAAAAAAACAAAGATCTTGAATAACACCTTAGAGAAATTAGACTAATGGGTATATGGAGTACATTACACCCCAAAACAGCAGGATATACATTCTTTTCAAGTGCTAATGGAAAATTCTCCAAGATAGCCCAAATGCTAGGTCATAGAACAAGTCTTAAAGAATTTAGAAAAACTGAAATTATACAAAGCAATTTCTATGACAAAAATGGAATGAAGCTGGAAATTAATAATGGTTGGAGAAACAGAATAGGCACAAATGTATGGAAGTAAACAACACAACTTTAAACAATCAGTGCATCAAAGAGTAAATTGTCAGAGAAATCAGGAACTACCTTGAAGGAAATGAAAATGAGAACACAAAATATCAAGGTTAATGGGATGCAGCTTAATCAGTGCTGGGAAGGAAATTTGTAGACCTTAATACCTATATTAAAAAAGAAGAAAGACCTAAAGTTAAGCACCTAACTGCACACCTGGAAGAACTAGAAAAAGAACAATAAGCTAATCTCAAATCAAGCAGAAAGAAGGAAATTCAAAATATTACAGCAGAATTAGATGAAATTTAGAACAAAAATAACAAAAGAAAGAATTGACAGAACCAAAAGCTGTTTCTCTGAGAAGATTAATATAAATGACAAACACTTAGCTAGACTAACAAAGAAAATGAAGAAGATATGCAAAAAAATAAAATCAACAATGAGAGAGGGGGATATCACCACTGACCTCACAGAAATAAAGAGTATCATAAGATTGTACTTTTAAAAAATGTATGTCAACATGATGTACAATTTAGATGAAATGGACAAATTTCTACAAATGCATATGCAACCTATATTGACAAAAGAAGCAATAGAGGAACTCAATAGAGCAATCACAAGGAGTGAGATTGAATTAGCAACCAAAAACTTCCCAACAAATAAAAGCCCAGGAATAGATGGCTTCATAAGTGAATTCTACCAATCATTCTGGAAAGAAATAATATCAATTTTCCTCAAACTCTCCCAAATCATTGAAGAGAAGGCAACAATATTTAATTAATTTTATGATGTCAATATCACCCTAATACCAAAGCCACATATGGATGCTAAAGGAAAAGAAAACTAAAGGCCATCTTTCTAATGAACTTAGATGCAAAAATCCTGAACAAAATTCTTGCTAATTGAATCCAACAGCCCATCAAATGGATTATACTCCATTATCAATTGGATTTTATCACACGTTTACAAGGATGGTTCAAAACAAGAAAATCAATCAATGTAACACACCACATTAACAGATCAAAAAATTTTTCAAATTATTATCTGTATAGATGCAGAAAAGGCATTTGACAAAATACAGAATACTTTCTTGATTAAAAAAAAACACACTGAAAGATAGGAATAGAAGGAAACTCCTCAACATGATAAAAGGCATAAAGGAAAAACCCACAGCTAATACCATTCTCAATTGTGAAATGCTAAATGCTTTCCCTCTAAGATCTGGAACAATGCAAGGATACTGATGGTCACCACTCTTATTAACCATTGTATTAGAAGTAGTTACTCGAGCACTTAGGCAAGAAAAAGAAATAAAAGTCATCCAAAATGGAAAAGAAGAACTGAAACTTTCACTATTTGCATATGACATAATCCTATATGAAGAAAGTTCCAAGAAATCTACAACAAAGCTTCTACAGCTGGTAAATGAAATCAGGAAAGTGACACTATTTAAGTTCAACAAGCAAAAATCAGTAGTATTTCTGTACACTATTAATGAGCAATCTGAAGAAAAATATCAAGAAAAAAATTTCCATTTACCATAGCAACTAAATGAATCAAATATCTAGGAATAAACTTTTCTAAGGATGTAAAGGATTTGCACACAGAAATCTATACAAAATTATTAAAGGAAATGAAAAAAAACCTAAATAAATGGAAGAGTATTCCATGTTTATGTATTGGAAACTAAATATCATTAAGATGCGTATCCTACCTGTGATGGTTAGGCTAATGTGTCAACTAGGCCAGGTAATTGTGTCCAGTTGTTTGTTCCAGCAAGCACTGGGCTAATTGTAATAGGAGAGCATTTATGGACTTTGATCACCAGTGAGTTTACTGTGTGAATGGCTGATTACATCTGCATCAGGGAGATTACATCATCAATGGGTGATGCTTTTATCCAATCAGTTAAATGCCTTAAAAGGGGAAGTGATTTAAACATTTAGATAGAATCTCCCAGCTCATCCTTGGACAGGCAACTTCTCCCAGTAACTCATCAAGGACCTTTCCTCGGACTTTCATTGGAGCCCCTGCTTTGCACCCTGCCTGGGGAACCTGGACTGGTACATCCCCATGGTTGTGTAAGAGACTCTTTTAAAATCTCATATTATTGACAGATATCACCTGTTGATTCTGTTTCCTGAGAGAACCCTGACTAATACAGCTTGGTATCTAGAAGGGTTGGTTCTTGAGGAACAGAGTCTTAAATATGGGATGTCTGAGGTGGTTCTGGGAGTTTTGTAATTGGCTGTCTACTCTAATTGGACTCAGGGGTACTAATGACTCCCTTTGCAATAATGAAGAGGCTGCTAACAGTCCATGGCATGAGCTGGCAATAGAGATATGCAAAATAGCATCACTGGATTCCCCTACTTCCACAATTATAAGAAGCAAGGATCTGGGTGAGAGTGTTTTCAACACCTTAACAGAATTTTGTGGAGTCAAAAAGTATAATGATGTTGTCTGGATCCTCCTAGATACTCTGGATACAGTTACAAAAGAGATGAGCTAAAGTCTTCAAATTTGAAACTTAAATGCTGCATGAATGATATGAAAGTTTCTATATGTGCCTTGAAAGAAAATCTTGTTTCCTGTAGCCACTGATTTGAGATATCTGAAAATCAAACCCAGACTCTCATTGTTTGAGTAGCAGAATTACAGAAGAAACTAAAATTGCAACCTCACAGGATTTCTGCAGTTAAAGTGAAGACATTGATTGGAAAGGAGTGGAACCCCGAGGATTTGAATGGAGACATATGGGATGATGATAATTTTGGTGGGGACATTTGAACCCTAAGTTCTCCTGAGACTTTACCAGATAAACTTGCGATGGCTTACCCTGTGGAGAACATACCTTGTCAACCTTGTATCATCCAGCCTCCAGCCTGCCCCAGGGAGTCCGAACTTCCTTCCTGCCCTGAGGTGGGTACAAGCCAAATGTAAGCCTGCACTACCCAGCTTCCAGCCTGCCCCAGGGGGTCTGGACCTCCTCCCAGCCCTGAGGCAGGTACGAGCCAAATTCCAGCATGCACTGCCCAACATCCAGTCTGCCCTGAGGAATCTGTCTTCCAACCCCTGCCTGAAGAGATTAATCCTGTCTCACCAGAAGAAAATGCAAAGGAATTCCCTCAGGTCAGTAGCCTGCAAGATATAATCCTTCTTCTTCCCCACACACCCCAACCCTCTTGTCTTTGAGACCTATTACTAGACTAAAATCACAACAAGCCCCCAAAGGTGAAATATAAAGTGAGACCCATGAGTAAATATGCTATACTCTGAAAGAACTGCATGAGTTTTCCAACTTATATAGACATAAATCAGGGGAGTATGTGTGGGAATGAATACTAAGGGAATGGAATAATGGTGGAAGGAATATAAAGATGGATCAGACTGAATTTATTGATATGGGTCCACTAAGCAGAAATTCTGGATTCAACACTGTCACTCAAGGAGTTAGAAAGGGCTCTAACAGTTTGTTTGGGTGGCTGACTGTAACATGGACCAAAAGATGGCTTAGCACGTCTGAGGTTGAGATGCCTAATTTACTCTGGTATACAGTAGAAGAGGGAATTCAAAGGGTTAGAGAGATTAGAATGCTAGAATGGATTCACCATTTGATAGCTGCCCACCCACCACAGGAATGTCCAGAGGACAGATCTTTAACCAGGACTTGAAGAATAAATTTGTAAGACTAACCCCATTTTCTCTGAAGAGCTCTGTGGTTGCTCTTCCTTGTATTCCAGATATTACTGTAGGGAGGGCTGTAATGGAATTCAAATCCTTAAACATTGTGGGGATGATTGGATCTCGGCCCTGTAAAAGTCAAGTATGAGCAGTTAATCGCCAAAGGCAAGGTGGGCGTGGCTACCATAATTAAAGACAGATTCAAAACAGCACAGAGAATAGTCTGAGTTGCAGGGAGTTATGGCGTTGGCTAATAGATCATGGGGAAACTAGAAGTGAAATACATGAGCAGTCTACTAAATTTATTATGGATCTGTATAAGTAGAAGAGTTCTAGGTCAAGTGAACAAAATCTTAACTCAAATTACAGATGCAGAGAATCATGCCCCCTTAATCAATTCCCAGATTTGAGACAGTTTACAGACCCAGAGCCCCTTGAATGAGGAGAAGGCCATGTCCCCTTTGGAGAATGATCCTGTTAAACTGCCAAAAATTTATAGTGTTAATCTTCCTCCCACCTTTCCCCAGGGAGACCTACAGCCTTTTGCCAGAGTAATTTTGCAATGGGGAAAAGGAAATGATCAGACATTTTGGGGATTATTAAACACTAGCTCAAATGTCACATTACTTCCAGGAGACATAAAAATTCACTGTGGTCCACCAGTCAGAGTAGGAGCTTATGGAGGTCAGGTGATTGATGGAGATTTAGCTCAGGTCCATCTCACAGTGGGTCCAGTGGGTCCCCGGTCCATTCTGTGGTTATTTCTCCAGTTCCAGAATGCATAATTGGAATAGACATACTCAGTAACTGGCAGAATCCCCACATTGGATCCCTGAATTGTGGAGTGAGGGATATTATGATTGGAAAGGCCAAGTGGAAGCCTCTAGAATTGCCCCTGCCTAGCAAAATAGCAAATCAAAGGCAATACTGGATTCCTGGAGATATTGCAGAGATTAGTGCCACCATCAATGATGTGAAGGATGCAGGGGTGGTGATTCCCTCCACATGCCCATTCACCTCTCCAATTTGGCCTATGCAGAAAACACATGGACCTTGGAGGATGACAGTAGATTATCGTAAACTTAACCAGGTGGTGACTCCAATTTCAGCTGCTGTCCCAGATGTGGTATCATTGCTTGAGGAAATCAACACTTCCCCTGGTACCTGGTATGCAGCTGTTGATCTGGATAATGCTTTTTTCTGAATTGCCATTAGTAAGGACCACCAGAAACAGTTTGCTTTCAGCTGGTAAGGCCAGGAGTATACGTCTACTGTCCTGCCTCAGGGGTATATCAACTCTCCAGCCCTATGTCATAATATTGTCCTCAGGGACCTTGATCATATCTCCCTCCCACGAGACATCACATTGGTCAATTATATTGATGATATCATGTTGATAGGACCTGCTGAGCAAGAAGTAGCAAAGACTCCAGATTTATTGGCAAGGCATTTGCGTGAGAGAGGATGGGAGATAAATCCAACAAAAATACAGGATCCTTCCACCTCAGTGAAGTTTCTAGGTGTCCAGTGGTGTGGAGCCTGTTGAGATATCCCTAATAAAGTAAAGGATAAGCTGTTGCATCTGGCTCCTCCTATGACCAAAAAAGAGGCACAACGCTTAGTTGACCTCTTTGGATTTTGGAGACAACACATGCCTCATTTGGGTGTGTTACTGCAGCCCATTTACCGAGTGACCAGAAAAGCTGCTAGTTTTGATTGGGGACTGGAACAAGAGGAAGCCCTGCGACAGGTCCAGGCTGTTGTGCAAGCTGCACTACCACTAGGACCATATGATCCAGCATATCGAATGATGCTGGAAGTTTCAGTGGCAAATAGAGATGCTGTCTGGAGCCTTTGGCAGGCCCCTATAGGGGAATCACAACACAGACCCTTAGGATTTTGGAGCAAAGCCTTACCATCCTCTGCAGATAACTCCTCCCCTTTTGAGAAGTAGGTTTTGGCTTGCCACTGCGCCTTAGTAGAGACTGAACGGTTAACCATAGGCCATCAAGTTACCATGATGCCTGAGTTGCCTTTCATGAGCTGGGTATTGTCTGACCCACCAAACCATAAAGTTGGGCATGCACAGCAGCTCTCCATAATAAAGTGGAAGTGGTATATACAAGGTAGGGCTTGAGCAGGTACTGAAGGCACAAGTAAGTTACATGAGGAAGTAGCACAAATGCCCGTGGTCACCACCCCTGCCATGTTACCTTTTCTTTCCCAGCCCACAGCTTTGGCCTCTTGGGGAGTCCCTTACAATCAGTTGACTGAGGATGAGAAAACTCTGGCCTGGTTTACAGATGGTTCTGCATGATATGCAGGTACCACCCGAAAGTGGACAGCTGCGGCACTGCAGCCCTTTTCTGGGACATCCTTGAAGGATAGTGGAGAGGGCAAATCCTCCCAGTGGGCAGAGCTTTGAACAGTGCATCTAGTTGTTCATTTTGCTTGGAAGATGAAATGGCCAGAGGTGCATTTGTATACTGATTCAAGGGGTGTTACCAATGGTTTGGCTGGATGGTTAGGGACTTGGAAGGAACATGATTGGAGGTCTGGAGAAGAGCTATGTGGATAGACCTTGCTGAGTGGACTAAAAACATGAACATATTTGTGTCCCACGTGAATGCTCACTATAGGGTGACTTCAGCAGAGGAAGAGTTTAATAATCAATTGGATAAGATGACCCACTCTGTGGCTAATGCTCAGCCTCTTTCCCCAGCCAATCCTGTCATTGCCCAATGGGCTCATGAACAAAGTGACCATGGAGGTAAGGATGGAGGTTATGCATGGACTCAGCAACATGCACTTCCCCTCATCAAGGCTGACTTGGCTACAGCCACTGCTGAATGCCAAATCTGCCAGCAGCAGAGACCCACACTCATCCCCAAATATGGCACCATTCCTCGAGGTGACCAGCCTGCTACCTGGTGGCAGGTTGACAACATTGGGCCACTTTCACCATGGAAGGGGCAGTGACTTGTTTTAACTGGAATAGACACATACTCTGCTATGGGTTTGCATTTCCAGTATGCAATGCTTCTTCCAAAACTACCATCCATTGACTTACTGAATGTCTTATCTACCGCCATGGCATTCCACACAGCATTGCTTCTGATCAAGGAACCCATTTCACAGCAAATGATGTGTGGGAATGAGCACATGCCCATGGAATTCACTGGTCTTACCATGTTCCCCATCACCCTGAAGCAGCTGGATTAATAGAATGGTGGAATGGCCTTTTGAAGACT
>JAQZBX010107577.1:0-10626 GCA_029593785.1 Cabassous unicinctus
TTTTTTTAATCCCTCTGTCTGCCAATGTCTTTTGATAGGGAACTTTAATCCATTCACATTCAGTCATATTACTATAAATGCATTATTTTTTCCACCATTTTAATCTTTCATTTCATATGTCATATTATATTTTCATCTGTCTTTTTACTCTTTTGGTTATCCTTTCTGCTATTCTTACATCTATATTCCCCTCCATGTCTCTCTCTCCTTTTTTTTCCAGGCTCTAAAGATTCCTTTAGTATTTCCTGCAAAGTTGGATTCTTTTTTTGATGAACTCTCTTAGTTTCTGTTTGTGAATATTTTAAATCAAAGAAAAATTTTGCTGGATAAAGAATTCTCAGCTGGCAGTTTTTCTCTTTTGGTATTCTAATTGTGTCATACCACTGTCTTCTTGCCTCCATGGTTTCTGGTGAAAAATCCACACTAAGTCTTAATGGGCATCCCTTGTATATGATGATTTGTTTCCCTGTTGTTGCTTTCAGAATTTTCTCTTTATCTTTGACATTTGGCATATTCAGTAGTATGTCTCTTGGAGTAGGTCTATTTGGATTTATTCTGATTGGCGTACAGTGAGCTTATTGGACATGTAAGTTTATTTCTTTCATGAGAGTTGGTAAATTTTCAGATGTTATTTCCTTAAATAAGCTTTCTGTCTCTTTTCCCTTCTCTTTCTGGGACTCCCATGACATGTATGTTGCTGCATTTTCTGTTGTCGTTCAATGCCCTGAGCCCCTGCTCAATTTTTTCCATTCTTTTCTCTCTCTGTTCTTTTCTTTCTTCAATTCCAGCTGTCCTACCTTTGGTATCACTTTTTCTTTCTTCTCTTTTTGAGTCTGATGCTGTATGCCTCTAATGTGTTTTCAATCCCGCCTATTGTGTCTTTCATTCCCATGGGCCCTGTGACTTTTCTATCCAGGTTTTCAAATTCTTCTTTGTTCTCTTTCAATGGCTCCTTGATGTTGTTTATATGTTTACCTATACTGTCTTTCAACTCATTTATTTGATTTTGGAAATTTGTATGCATCTCATTAATTAGTTGTTTGATATATTCCTTGCTTTGATATATTCCTTTTCTTGGGCCATGCCTTTCATTTTCTTAATATGACATAAATTTTTGCTGTTGTCTAGGCATCTGATTAGGATGCTAGTTTACTCAGATCCTCAAGTTCTCTCTCTTTTGTAGGGATTTAGTGGTGGGAAGCTGTGTTTTACTGCTGCTCTTTGATTCTTGGTTCAATTGGATCATTAGGATTGTCCCTGTTAGCTACTCAAAACTGGTCTCTCAAACCAGTAATCAGTTGCAGGCTCAGATCCTAATACAGTGTTCCATTATTCAGCACAAAGAGCAGAGCAGTCTCCCTCCAGTCTACCTGGGGAGGAGGTAAAGGAGGGTCTGGGGGGGTGGAAACCAGGACAGACATATCTTTTCTCTAAAGTTCATCAATTTTAATAGTTAAGGGTACAAGTACACTTTTTATTACTCCTCCCCCAAACTCTTCACCTCCTGTGGGGGGTTCCTTTAATCCATGAGTTCTTCCTAGGATTAAAGATATTTGGACACCCATGTACAACAGAGTCAGGCAGTTTTGTTTATTTTTGGAGCCTAAACCATAGTTCATGGATAATGTACTAAGAGGAGATTGTCTGCCAGACGGGACCCACTTCCATGAGCAATGGAACCCTATGTAGGATGGGTCCCTGTGTCTGACAGAGATCAGGGAAGGGTGTAGTAGTTATGGCTGACTCTGAAGCAAAAACTGCCATGGGTTGTAATCTAACTCTAGTAAGTATTGGAATTGCTCCACTGATTTATACACATCATCCAATTTAGGATTCCCCTGTCCCTTAGTGTCAAATATAACTTCTCTTGATCATTTTGAGGTCCACACTTAAGCAGGGGCTTGAGTGTGGAGGGTGTGTTTGAAATTCTACAGGGGAAGACATGCTGTTGATAAAATTTTGATTTGGCCTGGTGAGGTGGTGTTTGTGGAAATAGCAGGCAAGTCTGGACTGTGAGCTGGTCTTTCATGAGTTTCTATTACATCTAGGAAAGCTCTTAAATTGTTTTAACATTGGTCATCAGTGCCTGGAATGAGGACTGATATGTGTGAGGCCTCACATGGGGAAGGCAGCTTCCAAGCTATAAAACTGCACATTATAACACATACGTGGGTGACATCCAAACCAAAGCCTCATTTGTGGCTCATTCCAAATTTGTGCAATAATTTTGGGGGTTCCTTTAGTAGGGGAATCATTTTTTCTATCCCCTATTATGGCATCCAATTGTCTAATTTCAGCCAGCATTAGGATCAGCCTCCTCTTGGTGAGATACACTTTATATCACCAGGCAGCCCCTTTAACATTTAGTGGCTGGATTGGGTCCTTAAAAGACTGGGTCTCAGGGTAAGAGAGGTGATATGTCTCCTTCTCTAAATGATAATTTTCCCCTCCTTTTTGGTCTTGTCCTTTTGTTTGTCCTCCCTGTATTCCTTGGCAGGTGGTTACCAGTAGAACAGAAGGAATTCTCTCCTTTTCACTATCACAGTTGTTTTGTCCTACCTCCTCCACTAGGGAGACCTGGTCCACCTTCCCAGGTTCCTCCTCTCTCTGTGGTTTCCTCTGACAGTTTATGGTCCTATATCCCCTCCTGGTAGCATGACTATGAGAAGCAAAGTCCAACAAGGGTCTCATGATTTGCTGACTCCTTCAGTGGGGCAAAAACTCCCTTCAGAGTCCTGGGAGAGGCAGGGATAGACACTTCCTTGCCTGTAGTCACTCTAAGTATTGCTTTTGCTGGCTTGTCCCAGAGGGTGAGGTGTCATTAGTTCTTAGGGATGGGGTGGTGAGGACTAAAATGACAACAGGCACCACCTGGGGAGATCCCAATTGTCCTCTCCTCTCCCTGCCTTTTTGCCTCTTCTCCTTTCTCCTTTCTCCATGTTCTTTTGGCTCTGCAGCACTCCCAACCTGGTGCAGGATACAGCATTGCACTTTTCAGAAGCTTCTGGCAACTAGGAGGCAGGATCTCATCCTCTAGAACTGCAGGTGCAGTGGCAGGGAGGAAGAGAGTGGAGGCTGGGTAGGAGCAAGACCCAGGCAGAGCCTCAGCGTAGGGGAGACCAGAGCCTCCGTGGCCCCTCCAGCTTGGTGTACTCCCTAGGCTGAAATGAATGGCTTTCATTTCTTCCCTACTCCCAGCTGATGGGCACGCAGAATATTTCTTCTACTTTTGCTAATTCTACTTTTTGCACTTAGTATTGAATAACTTTAGTTGTGTCTTTGTAGATGCACCCTAACTTTTCTTCAGGAGCTGTACATGAATGCATAATAAAATAATTGGTTCTAATGACAAAGCAGTTTTTACATTCTATGTATATAAACATCAAATGTGGATTTATGATGCAGTCAGATCTCTCTGAGAAAATACCTTTACAATTTTTCTGTCCAACTAACAGCCTAGGAGAGCTTGGGACCCTGGCACTTTGTCTTGGCCTCTAGAACTGAGCGCCCAGCCAGGAGACTCAGAGAGACTGAGGATGGAGGTGCTGGCTTTCAAAGGGAATTTAGGTGCATCTCCTCATTGAAGGATTTCTGGGCCCTGGTTATTTATCTGGCACTTTGACCTTGGGTTAAGCATTCTCTTGCCTGATATATGACTCTTCTTTCAACCTAACCAAATACACTCTTTCCTCAGGGAGTAATGTGAGATTAGATAAAAACAGAAGAAGGTGAACAGAGAAGAAAACACCATCTCAATCCAAATGGAAAGCACAGGCACCTCTTTCCCTAATATTATTTCTCTCATCCATCCTGGGAAAAGGAATTCTGATTGCTTCAACCTAAGCTTTGTCTTTTCACATATGCATTCCTCTGTCTTATGTAATTACCTTCCAAGTAAACTCCAGAAGTATTTCAAGGAAACCAGGCTTTCCTCAAGTCATTTTCCTTCAAAAGATCCTCCATTGCCATGGGAGGTGGTAAAAACCTTTCATGCCATGATTCTCCTGTAACCACATTGTAATCCACCCCCACCAATCAGGCATCCCCACCACAACCTGGAAATTTCCACAGTCTTCTCTATGGGACCTACACTCATTGCCACCTTGAAGGGCACACTTGTGATTTCTACTGCCTGGAATGCCCCACCTGCTTCATTACGATCCTCAGCCCTTCCCAACCATTTTCAGAGATTTCCCCAGGAAGGTGATGTAACTCAAGTGCAAGCAGATGTAGCTCAATGGTTGAGCACCTGCTTCCTATGTACAATGTCTCAAGTTCAATCCCTGATAGCTCCTAAAAAGAAAACTAACAAATGAAAAAGCCAGCTCTTTTTGGGGAGTGGATGTGGCTTAGTGGTTACGGACCTGATGCTTTAGTTCGAGGTTCTGGGTTCAATCCCCAGCACCTCCTGGAAAAAAAATTCCCCAAAGCTAGGTACATGTTTGAAAATGGCATTGCTTTTTAAACCATAGAGAAATGAATTTAGGTCCAGCCACAAACATTTTCCATTGTTTGATAATTGTCAATTTACTAAATCTTTTCAAGCATCATTTCCTCCCATATAACAGCAGGATAATGCAGAGGGCACATTACCATCATAAAATCCTCAAGATTGAGTAATGAACAAACATTAGGGGGAATGTAATTATGGACTAAAGTAGACCTAGTAGAAACGTTTTGTTAATGAATGGTGGTGATGGTACCACAACATTGTGAATGTGATGAACAGCACTGAGTTATATATTTGAATGTAGTTAAAAGGGAGAATATTAGGTTGTTTATATGTCAGTTGGTTTTAAAAAATGCATAAGACTGTACAACACAGAAAGTGAACCCTAATGTAAACTATGGACTATAGTCAATAGTGCAACTATAATAATGTTCTTTCATCAATTCTAATGTATGCACTACACCAATGCACAGTGTTAAGGATATGGAGGTACATGGGAAGGCTTTATTTCATGCATTGACTTTTCTGTAAACCTACAACTTCTTTAATATAAAATTTTAAAGAAGGATAAAAATAAGTTACACATTGGGAGAACATATTTGGAAACTACATATCTGATACTTGTATCTAGAATGCATTAAAAACCCTGAAAACTCACTATCCCAGGTGCTTACCACTGGAAATCCTCAGTCAGATTTCACACATGGATAGCAGTAATGTGGCCAAGTGATTTCATTTCCTTTGTCACCCCTCCAAAGGCCACATGTAAAAACATAGTTGACCCCGACAAATGGCACCTGCAAAGTAGTATTGTGGTTAAATGAATTGAGTGCAGCAAATTGTTATTCTGAACCTTGCTCATTGGGTTTAAAATAAAAATCAGAATAGACCATGAAAAAGCTCTTTACTTTGATCCCACACAAACCTCACAGTAACCCTCTGCATCAGGGTCTGTTTTCCTCCTCTTTATGTAGATGGTCACAGAGAGGAAAAGAGAGTTTAAGACACTCCAGACACAGTGACAGGTGGAGACCAATGCTCAGGCAGGCCAGCTCCTGACTCTTGATTACACTTGTAGGGTGTCCATACTATGAAATCCAAGGAGCTGGGGATTGGATCAGATCCCCTGATGGAAAGCCTTTCAGGAACCTAGTTCAGTCTCTCACTGTGAAACGAACTTTACAATTTCAATTATTTTGTTAATTTTTCACTTCTTGGGGACAATGTTCAAATTATCATAGTAGGAGAAAACCTGAGAAATTCAGAAGAATGGAAAACAATATAGGTTTTGTTTTCTGACTTCTACCCTAGAAACCCACCACAATGAGCACATGGCAGGGACATCTTGGGGCAGCTTCAAGGAGCAGGGGGTCGAGGAGGGGCCTAAGCACCCCCTGCAGGGCTTCTAGGTTCCCTGCAGCACTGTGATTCCAGAGATGGGAACACTGGTTCAGGCTGGCTCAGCTTCTAGCTGGTGGAGTGATCCTGGACACTTCACCCTCCCAAAAAATTCACCCACAAACTGTGGACATCTCCTGCCTGGATCGGGTCGGTGGGATGTTGAAGGGGAGGACTCTGGGTCGGCAGGGCCTATGCGGGGAGGCACGTGGGACGTCAGAGTGCCCAGTTTCTGCACTGGCCATTTCCCCTGGCACTGGCAAGATAGGTGGCAGCCGGGAAGGAAGCACGGGTCTCAGCCCGGAGGTGGGCAGCGGAGGCCGCGTGCGGGGTGCGTTTCCATCCGAAACGGAGAGCGGGACCTGCTGGCACTGACGCCTCCCACTGCGCCTGCACCTCCTTTTCTGCCTCTGCGGGCTCAGCCCTACTCAGAAGGTCTGCGGTCAGCGACCTGCACCGTTGAGGACCTGGGCGTCCTCCCACGGGGCCCACGGACAGGCACCTGCGGCTCCAGGACATTGCAGCCCAAGGGAGTGAAGAGCTTCATGTTCCAGCTAGTGCTGGGGAGCGAGAGTGCCCGCGGCTGTCACAGGAGGTTTCTTAAGAGAAGGAGCCCAGGACCTTGCATTCTCCGCTCTGTCCCCTGTGGGCTTTTTCTTCCTATAATACTGCAGCAAGACTTCTTTTACCAAACTATCGGTTCATTAAAGATTTGCCGGGTTGAAATCATGGCCTACCGTGGGATTTTTTTTTAACGGATTCAGGATTGTTCTGGAGACAATCCTGACAGAGATTCAGAGAAAGGAAGGTGCATAATATTGGAAACTTCCAGTCGGGTAAGTTTTGGACAGGCCGGTCTTGGCTGAGCGTTTTCGGAGCTGAGTGGAAAAGGCAAGTGGTGGCCCTATGCAAACACTTTTACTGTTTTAATAGTTAATTTTGGCTACGACGCTAACAGTTTAAAATGTTTGAAAAGTTTACAAGAACAGTGTTAAACCCCCCAACATTATTTTAAATATGTTACTAACTCAAAAATCCAAAATGCATTACAGTTTTGCTGGCTTTTATGGAAGCAAATTAGTCAATAATGTTTTCGAAAAATACTTTTTAATCTATCTTGTTTTTAATTGTGAAATTGTTGCTTTGGAATGTCTCATGATGCAGTGATAATCTTAAATTATTTTTAGTTTAATTCTAGCTTACTGAAATGCCTTTCATTACACTGATATTGTTTAAAATATATAGATCTATCCATAAATTGGTAGAGATAATACTTGCACCGCATGAGGATGTACTAAATTCTATTGAATTTTTCCATTTTAAATGGTTAATTTTACCTCAAAAGATATTAGAAATATATATGTGTACATATATGCCACCTCCAAACTGGGATAAGTTTGCACAAAATAACATTCATTCATTAATAGAAATCAGTTTTTGAAGATTGCAACACGTTAGTCATTTTTAGTACCTGCTATTGTGTACAGCATAAAAGTAAGATGAAAATTCTACAGAACTTAAAATGTTAGTATATTTAAGAGCCATCCCTGCTGCTTTTCTAAATCACATGTATTCATTGAAACAAAATTTCTCCTGTTAAAAATTCAGAATCAAAAGCACTTAGTTTAATTTTGTATATCTCCATTTGAAAGGTGAAATTAGGACATCTATCATCTCAAATTTTATATGCCTCTTTCCCATAACAATCAATATTTTCATCTGGCAATGAGTCATTCTTAAACTCTTTTTTCTCTATTTTCAAATTTGAAAATACATTCATATGTCTTGTTCTATTTTACTCTAATCAAATATACTTTTAAGAAAAGATTTCTTTCATACCCCCCCTTGTTGATTTGCACTTGCTGTCTGCTCTCTGTCTGTTCTTCTTTGCTTGTATTCTCTTTAGGTGGCACTGGGAACTAATCCTGGGACCTTCCAGAGCTGGAGAGATGTGCTCAATCTCTACTGCCCCCTCAGGTCCCTGGTCTGCTGCATCTCTTATTGTCTCTCCTCTGTTTCTCTTTTTGTTGCATCATCTTGCTTCACCAGCTTTCCACCCAGGCCAGCACTCCTGTGCAGGCCAGCACTCCACAGGGGTCAGCTTGCCTTTCACCAGGAGGTCCTGGGAATCAAACCCTGGGCCTCCTATATGGTAGATGGGATCTCAGTTGCTTGAGCCACATCCATTTCCCCAACTGTACTTTCAAATTTGCTTTCACTTGTGGTCAGCAAGGGTTAATAACCATCCACCTTTATATATTGTCAAGATTTTCTGTTGAGCTTTATTAACTACTGTCTCTTAGGTCAATCCTACACTGATAAATTGCATAAATATTTGTAATCTATTTGCTTCAAGAATTCTTTGATTCCAAATAGTATATTTTTTCATACATCTGATACTATATATACATTTGAGAAGTGTTCATTTGTGAGCAAAATGTTCTGATTATATTTGCTCCCCTATGGCCTTGGCACATAAAGGTAAATTCCAGCATCTTATAACCAACAATATTTCTCCACCTTGCAAATCCCTGCCATGATCAAGTCATTACCTCATTTGCCCATAGTCACTGATATCTCTAAACAGACTCCTGGAGTGGATAAACAGAGAAAAACTCCCCAAACTTTGGCAGCTTCTCTATTGATGACACTTGAAACTCACATGCACAGACTGACAAAAGAGAGACAAGAGCAAAAAATTTGAATTGAGGTTTGAGCCACCTCCAGAGGCCATAGAGAATGAGCTTAAGCAAAATTCTGGAGTAGCATGCCCCTAGCTTGAAGGAGGGAATCATACTTGTAAACATCCTTCTCCATGGCTTCAGCATGTGCCAAAAGCCACAACTTTCAGAATGTGCTGCAGAGGAAGGGGTTCCTTTGAAAAGAAATCTACCCCTGTTAATGCACACAAAGGAACTTCAAACAGAGTGGAGAAGAAATGGAGAAGTGGCCAGGTGTGGATGTGTTCTGAAGATGAGGTAAGGGATCTGCTTATGGGGTGGATGTATCATGGAGAAAAACAGAGATTCAGTCAAGAAACATTGCAGAACTATGCCCTGAACACCTGTGAGAATGGAGTCACCATATCTGGAATAGGGCAAGCTGAGAAAGAACAGGTTCAAGAATTGAATTCATTCCTCTCTTTTTGAATTACTTCCATCACATAGCTTCTGGATCATCATATTCTCCTCTTTATTTTTAAATCTGGCCTCACAACTCTTATCTTTTCTTTTTACTTTGCTGGTTTTATTAGTTTTTCCCCAAGGCTCAGTCCTTGTGTCACTTTTCTTCCTCAGCATCTCATCTTTTTGCTGCTCTCATCCAGTATCTTGGCTTTAAACACCATTTATACTGCCAGGATTTCCAATTTTATGTATCCATCCAAACCTTTCTCTGCAGCTCAGTTTTCCACACACTTACGTCCATGACACTTCCATGGGGTGTGTAAAGGGTCATAATAGAAGCTTAGAATTGTTTCCCAAACCTTCTCTCCTTGGAATCTCCCTCTTTATCCATGTACAGCAACTCCACCCCAACAGGTGTTCAGACCAAAGCTTTGCCGTCTTACCTGACTTCTCTCTTTTTCTCCACCTCATCTTCTCTGGCTTCAGACCATGTCCACATCTGAACACTTCTCTGCCTCCCCCTTTTCTACTCTGGCCTGAGACACTATCATGTATTGACAGGGTTACTGGGGCTTCCTCCTAGCCATGCTGCTCCCACCCTCACTCCTGCATTCAGTTCTCCCCTGAGTGCTAGAGAAACCAGTCAGGTCTTTTTTCCCATCACACCCATGGATACCTTTCTCACTCATCAGAATAAGAGCCAAAATGTCACATCATCCACAAAGTCCTACCTGATCTGAACCTGTGTAACCATCTGACCTCACTCCACTCCTTTCCCACTCCTGAATTGTGCAAAGTATGCCCCTGCCCCAGTCACAGCTCCTCAGGGAGCCTTGAATTCCTGCTCCCTGATACCCACATGGTTCTCTCCCTGCTCAAATGTCCCCTCATTGGTGAGGTCCTCATAAAGTCCCTGTAATGATTTCCCAGTATGAACAGGGATGGCACCTCCACTGAACCGTCCCCTATCCTCCCTTCCTCATTTCTCTTTAAAGCTGTCATTACCAATTGGTCCACTAAATACAAGCCTTTTTTGTATATTGTCTCATAATTGGTTGGGATAGAGTGGGTCATGACAAGACCTGCCACTTCTGGGTCTCCCCTTTGAGTGTGCTGTTTGTGGACATGTAAGTGATCAGTGGGTGAACCCACAGCACTGCAAGGCTTCTTAATACCTGCGTCTATTGCCTCTAGGCCTGGACTCATGCAGATTTTGCAATCAGGTTCAGTTCTTGAGAATTTTCTTGGAGTGATTGCCATTTCCTGATACAGAACTGGGGGATTAAGCTGTTTGCTCACCCTCATACCAAAGGTAGATGCTGGGGATGTGTGGTCTCTGAAAAGACATTTTCCTGCATCCTTAAACTTGAAAGGATAAAAGGGGAACTGTAGAGATTTAGCCATTCCCTCCATTTTTACAGAGCCCATACAGACCTCAATTCTGATATTTTGAGCTGGTCCCAGGTCTGGCTCTGCTTTCTCAGACCTTTGTTCCCACCCTGGAATTGGCTGATCTTTTTTGTATGTGCCTTTGGACAAAGCTTTTTAGTGCTGGTTCATTCTGGTCTTGTCTTCTAGAGAATGATCTTAGCCACTCATGTATGTAAGGTGGAGAATAAGCATAAGCACCAAATAAATAGGAAAAGAATGCCA
>JAQZBX010107578.1:0-10638 GCA_029593785.1 Cabassous unicinctus
AAAAAAAAAGAAGAAATGAAGTCATAAAGCAAATGACAACATGGATGAACCTGGAGGACATTATGTTGAGCAAAGCAAGCCAGACACAAAAGGACAAAAACTGTATGATTGCATTACTATGAACCAAATATATTGTGTAGCATATTGTATGATTAAAAAAAAATTTATATGTATCCAGTACATTTAATTGAGAAATGTATGTTTTTATTCAACTGTGTTTTCTTTTTAGCTTTTAATTGTTTATATTTTCAATTATTAAATACACAAAATAAAGTAAAAAAAAAATCAGTCACAAAAGGCTACATAATATATGGCTCCATTCATAACAGCAGGGGAAGCATAGAGAGATTGAGGGGTGAAGAATTTTCTTGTTTGTTTGTTAAAATAAATAAATAAAAAAATGTCCAGAACAGGGAAACCTACGGAGAAAGTTGGGGGTGGGGAGGCGGACAGCTAGGGGAGGTGAAACATCATCAACTAACATATGTTAATGCCAGGGATGGGGGCGGATAAAATTTTCCTTTCTCTTATAATCCCTTTGTAAGGCAGAGAGCAGAAAACTACATTTTTTAGAAACAAATTTTTTAGAAACATTTTTTGAAACAAATTGCTTTAGAAACAATTTTGAACAAATTTGTTCAAAAGTAAACAAATGAGTAGAAGTGGAAACAGAAGTTGGGGTCAGATTACAAATTTGTCCATATGTTCTTCAATTTGATTCTTCTACTTTCCACCTCCTTCAAGAAGTTTATCCATTCCCCCCCACCCCTAACCAAAAACCCCAGCCCCTTAGGACAGTGGTAGTCTATCTCTTCTGGAAAAAACCATAACACTTTCACTGACTCTCTTTGAGGATCTCTTCATAATGATAATATTTATTGAATTTACTGTGTGCCAAGAACTGTGCTAAATGCTACATGTGCATTACCTCATTTAATATTCACAAAACCCCACAAAGTAGGTGCTATTGCTACCCACTTTAAAGGTGAAAAAATTGAGACACAAAAGGCTTCCATTATTTGCCAAAGTCACACAACTAATAAGTGATAGAGTCAGAACTTTATCCCAGATGTCTAACTTCAGAACCCATTCTCTTAATTGCTATACTGCATAGTCGTTCATTCAACATTTGCTGGGTACCAGGCACTATTTCACACTCTTAAGGAGAGACTTAAGAATAAGACAAAGTTCTACAATCCCCTCAAGGAACTTGTGGTCTAGTTGGGCAAGGCCAACATAAGTAAGTGCAATATACTTAGTACACCGTAAGAGAGAAGTATATTGGGGAAGGAGAAAGAGATCCAGGCAACTTGGGAGTGACCAAGAAAGTTTCCCAGAATTGTCTGTCTGCATTTGTCACAACAATATGAGAGTGGTCCCATGTTTTAAATGTCTCTCTATCCATGGTTGCCAGCAGGCTCTGAAGAAATGTTTGTTGAATGAACAGGTGAAGTTCTATCTTTGTTGTATCTGTAGCTACTGTCACTGGAAAAAACTCAACTCAGAAAGATGTGACAGGAGGATAAAAACCATATTTATCTTGCTCTCTATCATATCCTTAATAACATTCATTCATTGAACAGATATTTATTGACTGTCAACTATAAGCCAGCCACTATCCTTGGCATGGGATACTGTGGGAACAAGTCAAAGACCCTACTTTCATGGAAGTAACATTCAAATGGCTGAAACCAATTAAAAAAAAAAAAAAGTACCAAAAAATGAACAAGATCACTGCAGATAATTTTGAGTGCTATGAAGAAAATAAAATGAGAACATATGGTAAACAATGACACTGGGGTGTTAATTTAGATTGGGAAGGCCTGGCTGAGAAGGGGATATTTAAACTGCTGCATGTTGGTTTAAAAAAATCTGAATTTTAGTTTTATTTTTAGAGAAAAAAAGCAAAGCCAGAAATCTCATCCAAAATTAAGAACCAGAATTAGCCTGCATTATTGACAAAGGACTGCAATATTTTTTCCAAAATTTATACCTAATTGAATCATTATAAGAATAGAACATTGTTCACATAGTTACCAATTTTACATAAAATTATTTGGTTTTTGTAAAAAAAAAAAAAAAACTTTTGCTTTATTTCAGAAAAGGAATTTTGGCCAATTTGATTTTTTTAAAAAAAAACTTTTAGTCTAGCTTTTTTTCATTTTTAAAGTGAGGGGTACTATGGAGCCACCTGCATGAACAAGGGTTTGGGCAAAAAAGAATAAAAAAAATCTTGATTTCTATATATACTTAAGGTTTTTGTCTTAAAAATACAGTATTCAAATGTGATTTTTGAAGGAATGTAACATGTAACATTGCAGTCATACTTCATAACTTTTTAAAAGTTTATTGGAGAGAAAAGTATGTGGCTCAAGCAACTGGGCTCCTGTCTACCATACAGGAGGTCCGGGGTTCAATTTTCAGGGCCTCCTAGTGAAAGGCAAACTGGCCCACACACAGAGCTGGCGCAGCAAGATGACGCAATAAAAGAGACACAGAGGAGAGACAATAAGAGATACAGCAGACCAGGGAGCTGAGGTGGCATCAAGAGATTGAGCACCTCTCTCCCACTCCAGAAGGTCCCAGGATTGGTTTCCCATGCCGCCTAAAGAAGACAAGCAGACACAGAAGAACACACAGAGAGCAGGCAGCGAGCGCAAAACGAGGACAGGGGGAGAAATAAATAAATAAAATAAATCTTTAAAAAAAAGGTTATTGGAAGGAAATGGTATTAAAGAATAATGAAGAAAGTTCTTTTACTAACGTTGCAAGGAATTGGACATTATGGTAAGTCATTTAGCTGCTTGTTTTCAGCTAGTTTCAGCTCCTCTCCCTACCTCCCCCACTCCCATAAAATGAGGGTGTTGACATTAAAGGATCCCTATGGGTTCTTCCAGCCCTCAATACTTTGATTCTCTTTAGAAAATAAAATGTAAGTGCATCAGAACCTTGACTGCATGGGTAAGCAAAGGGTATAATTGGCACTTTCAAAAGGAGCATTCTACACAGCCAAACATCTGATAGCCAAAAAAAAGGAGAAATCTATAACAGGAGAGAATCATTGGAAAGGAAACTGTAATTTCCACCATTTTATTCTATTTCCTTTCTTTCTCTTTCCGACAGAGAAAAAGCCTACTTTTAATTTTCTCTTAATCCCAAAAGAGGTAGCAAAAGATGTGCCATTCTTATACATTGGGGGGGGGGGGAATATCCAGAATATTAAAGAGGCACTGTTTTTCTGCATTATCTTCAATCGTTTTAGCACTAGGGACTCAGTTTGCCAAATATCACCCACCATCAGCCCTCAATCCGCTGAAGCCGACACTCATCACCATCCATTCAAAAAATCCAATTTATGTTGTGCCTTTCATCCAAGCCCATAAACAACCATTTCCTTACTGCAGCAGTGGTCTGAGCTGCTGAAACTGCTCAGCAAGGGCTGAGCCCTGCAACAGGGAGACTGCATACTGCGGTGCTCCTCCCGCTGCACGCTAAAGCTTTCCCCATCTCTTGCGTGATTTAAGAGGGTTTCAGACCCTGATAAAAAACCTGCCCTTGAAGCCAAACCCCTGGAAAGGGAAGGAGTGAGGCGGCCTCAGCCCGACAAAGCCAAGCCTTTGGAAAGCAGGCTTCTCCTCCCCAGCTGCCAGGAATGGCCCAGGCTGTGGCGCGTCGGAGCCAGCGCGCGCCGAGCAAATCCCAGGTGGGTCCCTGCAGCGGGGGACAGCTGCTCCGACTCCCCGGGAGGGAGGAGGAAGCGGGAGGAGGACGCAGGCCGGGCTTTCGCTCGTCACGATTCTCGAAGGAGGGTGGGAAAGAGGGAGGGACTGGAGACAGAAAAGGGAGTGGAATCAGGGAGCTTACGGAATGAAGAAGGCAAGGAAAGGGAGAGAGGCAAAGGGGAGAAGGAAACGGGACTGAAGAAGAATGGGGTTGCAGGGGAAGGTAATGGGCACAGGAGGACGATGGGGTGCAGAGGGGAAAGGTGGGATGCTGGGGGTGAAGGGAGATGGCGGTCGGAGTGAAGGAGGAAGAAAGATGGGCTAAAGGGGAATGGGAGGAGAGATGGGGTAAAGACAGGAGCGATGGGGCAGAGAGGAAGGAGGAGGACTGGGAACAGGGGAGGACGAGGGGGAAAGGAAGGATGAGAGAGGAAGAAAACGGGTGTGGGGCGGTGGAGAGCCGAGCCGAGGAGGCCGAGAGGGACTTCTCTCCTGGGAGGGCGGCGCCGGAATAACGGGGACTCTCCCTAACAGCAGCCGCGGGCGGGACCGGGCGAGCAAGAGCCGCAGAAGCCCGGGTGCTGCGGGGTGGGGGTAGGGGTAGGGGTGGGGGGGTACTACGCCTGACTCCTCCCGGGCACCCGGGCGCCCGCGCCCCCGCCTGTGGGGAGGACCCCGGCTCCACTTACTCTCTCCGACCACGGCTTTGAGGCCAATGGGAGCCATCGCGCTGCGGGAGTCACCGAGCTCCGACCCTCCTCACAGGACGCCCGCGGACACCGCCGCCTACCCGGCTCAGCTCACTAGGGTGGCTGCAGCCCGCTGCCCCGCAGCCGCGCTCGGGACCGACTGACGCGCGGACTCGGCGCGGGGGCGCGGCACGAGCCAGAGCGAGGCTGCCGACCTGCCGCCGCGCGCGCGGGAGGCGGGGCCGTCCGGGGGCGGGGCCTCGCGCCAGCCGTCAGCGTCTCCCGCGCGCTTCCGCCAATCGCACTGCGGCCCGGGAGCTCGGCCCCGCCCCCCGAGATGCGGCTAGGCGCCAGGCGGCCCCAGGATGGCGCGAGAGCAGCGTCCTCCCCCTCACCTCACGCCCGGCGCGCGCCCCGGTAACCGCGTGCTCGCGAGGCGTGGGGTCCTAAAACCTCCGTACCCGAAACCTTGGCTGCAGGCTACTGACAGGCTCCTTTTTCCTGAAATCCCGCTGTGGTTCTGCCTTTCCTTTTGGGGGAACTTCCATGATTACACTGCCTACAAAAGAAACTGGAAGACCTTATCGCTTATTAGTAATAAGCACTCCCAGCCACAAGATAACTATCTCTACCTCTCTGGGCACCTGTATCTATATATCTACCATTGACTGATCTCTTATTACGTGTCAAGCTCTGTGCTAAATGCTTCATATGCATAATCTCACTAAATCCTCACAATAATTGGGCATTGTTTTCAATCCCCATTTTCACAGATAAAAACAAACGCTCAGAGATACTGGAAAAAGCACTTGATGTCAGATTATAAGTATTTCCTTTTGCAAATATTTATTGTTCTCCCACTACTGTGTGTAAACCGCTATTCTGGGTACTGGCAATACAGCCATGAACAAGGCAGATTCAGACTCCTGTCTTGTGGCTCTCAGAGTTGGAAAATGGACAGAAATATGGTGTGGGACAGATTCTGGTCTCAGTATCTCCTTCCTGGAGCCACATTTGCCAAAGTGGTCCTAGGTCAAGTTTCGCTGTAATTACTTTGTGTTTGGGGGAGATTGCTTTAGAAATATGGAAGAGGGCAGGGCTCTGGCTTCAAAGAAAAACAAACAATTTGAGCCAAATAAAAACCAAAGAGGACAGGTGAGCTAGCTGTAGTAAAATCAATGAATACTCATTAAATATTTGGGACAGCTCTACGAGATAGGTCCTTTTCTTAATAATATTAAGAAACACAATTATATTTTACTGTTGAGGAAATTGAGATTTAGAGATGATAAATGTTTTGCTAGTGTCAAAGGAAAGATTCAATTGTAGAATATGAATTCTGAGCTATTACATTATACTGAGCAACAAGTGAAGAAGCTGAGGCCTAAAAAAGGACTTTCCCAAGCAAAGAGTGGTTGAGCCAGGGCAAAAGGCCACCTGTCCTAGTTCAATGGCCCACCAGCCCCAGGCCAGCAGAGTTGACTGTCTTCTCAACCCCATCTCCAATCCACCCCAACATAGCCTTCATATGGCTTCAAATAGGGAGGAAGCATCCATGTGCCATCTCTCCATGTTTGGGCCCTGGCTTTTATCCAGGGAACTTAGCCTCTGGGTGCATGTGAAGAAGGAGGAAGTAGTTTGTAAGAGTGGGGGGACCTGGGACATATTTGTGATGCCACATTCTCCCTCCTTAGCTAGCCTGGAACCTATCAGCAGAGACACCACAGTTACTGCATCTGCCTTGAAAATATAAATTAGAAGCTGGATAATTCCTTAGAGCCTAAGAAGTAGGGACGGCCAGGGATTCCTTTTGTCATTCATCCAGTCATGAGTCAACAAGGGTTCCTTGAGTGCTGCCAAGGTCAGGGCTCTGTGCTATGAATATAACAGAGAACAAGATAGAGACCATTCCTGTTCTCAAAGAGCTGGTACTCTTGCTAAGACAGACAGAAATTAAGAGGAGTCACACACGGCATTGAGTTCTGATTCTGATAATTCTGAAGCAGAAAGACAGAGGACTATAAGAGTGAATAACAGGGCACCTGATCCATGGATTGGGTGGCATGCAGTCAGGGCAGATTTCCTGAAATGAATAAAAGTTAGCAAGAGACCAGGAGAGTTGTACCTAGGCAGATAAGCATACAATAGGTGCAAAGGCCCAGAGACTGAAAGGAATTTTGCTCTTCCAGGAATTGAGAAGGATCAGTGTGGCTGCAGGAGAGAAAGTCCAGGGGAAAGGGTGGGAGGGAGAGTCTCCAGTGGTGGGCCACAGTGCAGGGCACCAGGCCTTCTGGCTTGTGTGAAGGGGTCTGTACAGTGGAGACCTCCTCAGAGATCACGGCAAATAAAATACAGCAGCTCCTTACTTTCTGCAGAAGGAAGGACAAAAAAAGAAATCCATTCCTGCAGCTGTGTACCTGATATGTTCAATAGGATAGCAAAAATCAAAAGGGGTATTATTTAAAATGGGATGGTTAAGAGAGTAGCTGGAGTGACAGCCCTGAATTCACTCCAGAATCCCTGACTCTGGTGTGTCTGGTTGGAATCGCCCTTGATATAGAATCCAGACCTCCTTCCAGGCCCAGAGCTGCTGCTTGCCAGCAAAAAGAAGTCTTCACCTCTCTGAGCTTAGGTTTCCTGTCTGTGACACAGGGACAATAAAGCCTTTCAATCCTCTTTCGCAGGATGACCTATAGGAGAGGGTAAATTCTTCCCTAGGCCGTCACACAGTACTACTCTTTGTTGTGTATTCCTTACTTGCATTTACTGAGTTTGATACACGCCAGGCACCATGGAAAAGGTTCTCATGAATTTTCACTGAATCCTCACTAGGATTGTGAGGTTAGTGCTATTATTATCCCCATTTTCCTTGGGGTGCAAGGAGGTCAAGTCACTTGCCCAAGGTCACAAAGCTCTAAATGTAAACCCGAGAATCGCGATTTGACTTGCAGATGCCCAGGGGAGAAAGTCCAGCGCCCAGGACGCAGTCCCGGCGCCCTGACTCGAGGAAAGGTTTGGATGTGTGAACAGCTTGCTGGGAGCACATCAGCAACGGAGAACTCGAATCCTCTAGGGGTTCCCACCCATTCCGGTCCAGGTCTCGCGCCCCCCCGCCCCAGCGAGGGGACGAGGTAGGCGAAGGCGCAACCTGGAGCCCTGGAAATACGCAGGGATAGACTGCGGCACCGCCCTCCAGGCGCACAGGTGCTCTGCAGCTGCGCATGCGCGCCCGCTGCCTCTGCAGAGCCAGGGTGCCCGTGAGCAGCTGGGGTGGGAAGTGTTCTGTGATTTATGTTGGGGTCACGTGGCGAGGGGAAGAAGGCTTGCGGTTTGGCTATTGCACCGGTAGAGGGGAATATGGGGAGAGGAGTGTGGGAACCCTCTGATCTTTACATCTAAGAAATAACTTGGAGGCCTGTTTCTCTGCCCACACAGAGAAATTCAACATCAGTTCCTGCCATAAACAGGAACTTTTCTGGTTATCTTATCTCCCTCATCTCCCACCCTATCTCCCATGTATATCACTAAATGTTTCTGTAATCTTGCTTCCCCATTATCAGCCTGAAATTCTTATGATGTGACTTACAACCCCCATACCTGCCTGCTCCCCTGCACCTGCTCACTGACTTTGTAAAAAATCCTGAATAAAAAGCGTGCTGGGGATCAGCTGGACAGCACAGGTTCTTCAGCTGTTCTCCCCCTGACCTCTCTCAACCTCTGTGTTAAGAGTAATTTCACTGCGCTGTCGCGGGCTCTGCTGGGCAGACCCCCCGCAAGACTTTGCAGGACGGATTCCTGCAAGTGGTGACCACCGACGTGATGCAGACCAGCAGCGCAATCGGCAGGTCAAAGGGATGAACTTTATCCGGATAACTCATCATCCCAAGGTAAGGGAATAGCAAAGCCCACTTGGGGTATTTGCCTATGTGTCAAGAATTTAGTCAGGGGTATTATCTATCTCATCATGGGTTCAGGACGCTCAAAAGAGCAAAAGGTTTTTGTTAAAATCATTCAGCAATTTCTAAAGGCAGCTAACTGTACGGTAAAAGAAACTCAACTATTTGCTTTGTTAAAGTTAGTCCGAAATTTCTGCCCATGGTTTCCCGACAGAGGAACATTAGACTTAGAATTATGGGAGCAGGTAGGAAAAAATCTAAAAAGAAAATATGGGAGAGAAAATCCCCACCTCTGCTCTTATAACCTGGAGCCTAGTAAAAACAGCTTTTATGCCCTCTTTTCACCCCTTCCCAGCCTACTGCTTCCCCAGAGGAGTCCCCACCCAAAAGTCCTATAGCTTTAGACTATAGGACTCTCCACCTCCTTCCCCAGTTCTTCTTAAGAAATCCAAAATTCCTAAGCAAGAAGAAACTTTACTGCCCTTAAGTCCTTCTCCACCATCAGTCTTCTTTGAAACTCAGACACCTCACCCTGCTATGAAAGAATGCTTAAAAGAAGCCCTTGAGGCTGGAGAATGCCACACTTTCCTGGTGGCTCCCCAAAATGGACAGCCACTGCAGGAATCACTTCCCTATACAGTCCTTAAAGAGCTGAGGAGAAGTATTAATGAAAATGGACTTCACAGTGCCTTTACTAATGGGATTTTAGACTCCATTGCTAATGGCTATCAAATGTGCCCCTGGGATTGGAAAGTTCTTGTAAAAACTATTGTTGCCACAGCTCACTTTAGTGTTTGGCAACTAGAATATCAAAAAGGCTGCACTCAACAGGCAGAAGTGCAAAATAAAGCCCTTCTCAATGAGATCATGCTTGTAAGAAAACATTTGGCCTAAAGGTTTAACTAAGGTAGGAAAACATTCCAGCAGCCACTCCGTAACCCCCCTACTGCCTATATAATAAGTGGCTGTGGGCTGGTGGGGGCTGATAAGATTAAATCGCTGGAAGAGTAAGAAAACTTGGCAACAGTTTCAAAAAAAAAAATTCTCAAAAGCAGTAAAATCAAAGATGTATGTTTTTTGATGTAACTCATTTTATGTTTGTCTGTTTGTTCAATGTCAGTGTATATTTTGATACCTCCGGATGGTAATATTAAATTGATAAATGAAAATTATTAAAAGAGCTCTATTCAAATGGCCAAAAATTAAATAAGTGCTTATAATAATAAATAAATATGGATAATAAAAAGTTATAACCAAAGTGAATCATTATTTTGACAAATTTGTTTCATGTTGATGATAAATGTATGTTGTAAAAGGTTTGCTTGGAAACAGTTTCCAAAATCATTTTGGTAACTTAAGTATAGAAAGTATGTAGAATGTGTTTTTATTATTAAGGAAAAAGAAAGTAATTTTGCCCTGAGATAAAATGACTAGTTATTAAGAAAGAGCAAAATGTGGAACAAAACCTAAAGAATATAGAGAGTGCAGAAGGTGTGTGAAAAAAGAATTTTTGTCGTCAAAGTTAAGTAGGATTTGATGGGTTTATCTATAAAGTTTTGAAAGCTTTGTTCTTTCTCAAAGTTTCTTAAATCATTGGTCTGTTTTAGTAGAAGTTTATAAAGAATTTTTCTTCTGAATAATCAGAATACAGAGAAAAAAAGGGGGGGTTCTGTTTTATTAAAATAGCTTCTTGTACTTTAACCTTATCATTTCCTTGGAGAAACAAGTCTTATCACTTTTAAAACATCCTAATGTTCAAACCTGCTTTCTCAAAGTCAAATCCTAAAAGGTAGCTTTTTATTTCAAACTATTGCAAAAGATTTGTTCCTTACCTTGAAAAAGGTAAAATAATAAAATAATTGAATTTATTTAATATGCTCTTGTCTAATTGGAAAGTATTTGAAATTGTTCTAAAATTAAAAAGTATTCTTTAACACTCTGTTAATTAAAGTTATATGAATAAAAGGTTCATATAAATACTTAAAAGTGTATAAAATTCCTAAAAATTTAACAATGTTTATGTGTCAGAGAAACAACCTCTCAAGAGGCAGATGCTTTAACTCATGTTTATCTGATTTACCCCACCTCTGCTAAAGAAGCAGCTCTGTAGCTGCAAAAAGAAAGTAGCCATTAGGGGCTGCCAGGGGTAGTGCATAACAGTAAATTATGGTAAGTTAAAATAACACCACTGCAGTATGCAGCAGTCCCAAATATTGCTAGTTTGTTGCAAAAAATTTGTTTTGGAACTTGCTAAGACTTTCTTTAGTATCTCCTTAGGCAAGTCAAGCCAGCCCACCTTCCTCTTCTGGAAAAAAGAAAAGAAAAAAAAAA
>JAQZBX010107579.1:0-10637 GCA_029593785.1 Cabassous unicinctus
ATAGGGCTGCTTCTTTAGTCTAGGTGGGGAAAATCAGATGAACATGAGTTACAACATCCACTTCTTGAGTTCTAGGTGGAGAGGTTGTTTCTGTGACACACACCATTTTAAAAAAACAATATTTAAAACCATGATTAACAACACTACAATTTATCTAATATTATGTTAAAACAATTTGAGATTTCCAGGAATTTTATGCTTTCTTTAAGCATTCATATGAACATTTTAGTGGTACAACTTTGACTAACAGAGGGCTAAAGAATCTCTAAAATTTCATAAGACTTTTAAACATTTTCCATTCACCTTATAATATATCAAATGAACTCAACTATTATATTATTTCACTTTTTTTTCCAAGATAAAGATATGTTTTAGGAATTGACACTCAGAAGACAGGTTTGAAAATTATGTTCTCTTAAAAATGATAAAATTTACTTTTCTTAAACAGCCAAGGAAATGATAAGGTTAAAGTACAAGAAGCTATTTTGATGAAAGGAATTTTATCTCTGGTATACTGATTAGTCATGAGAAAAATGTTTGTAAATTTTTGCTGAAACAGACCTCTGATTTGGGGAATTTTATTATTTTAGCAGAGAAAGAACAAAATTCTAACTTTGCATCAGTATACTATTTGATATCACAGCTTTTAAAAATTTACAGATAGACCCAATAATTTTTACTTAATTTTAACTCAAAAATTTCTTTTTTATGAACTTTCTGCACTTTCTGTATTCATTCAGTTTTTGTTATATAACTTTTCTTAATAACCAGTCATTTTATTTTAGGACAAAATTATTTATTTTTCTTTAATAATAAAAATGCATTCTATACAACCTACACATATAAGTTACTAAAATGATTTTGAAAACTGTCTCAAAGCAAATTTCTTACAACATACAATTACCATGATTACATTAATTAACAGGTATTTTATCTTAGCAGTGCAGGAAAAACTACTTTCCCCATTATTTTATGAAAACCTAATTTTCTCAATGGAATCAAAATTATTTTCTCCCAATCAGCACTTTAATGTGCAGATTGAGGTGGCTTCTGACAGATTTTCCTGTTATGAGGTTGTTTTTTTATTGTCATCAATTCAGTTTCTGTTTAATAATGACTTTCTGTAATTAGTCATTTGAATATTTCAGTTTAAGCAATGTTTCTACAAACTTCTTATACATATTCATGACCACAGAATATAATTACTTCATTTCAGGACAAATTCATGCTTGTAGATCACATCACCTTACTCAATGCTACCACAATACCTTTTACAATTTGCTATATGCATTTGAATAGAGCCCTTTCAAGAATTTTCATTTATCAATTTAATATTGCTATCCAGAGGTATCAAAATATACACTGAACAAAAAGACAAACACAAAAAGAAATACAACACACCAATAGAAACATAAAGCTCTTTAACTTGACTCATAATTCTTACTCCTTTGGTATGGCTATTTTTAGGCTTTTCATTATTTTGTATCTTTGGTTTTACTGCTTTTAAGGGTTTTTTTTCTGGAATCATTCTTGCCTATAATATGCAAATGTTTTTTTGGAAACATTTTTACTAGTAACCAGCAACCAGTTAGGAATATGCATTTAAGCATTAATTTAAAAGTTTAGATAGGTATTTGACACATATATTTTGGATTATTGCTTTTTAGGAGTGCACTTAGACTAATTAGGAGTCAGCTAAAAGCTTAATTGTAAGAGGTTTTGAACTGCAGGTGTGTTAACTAAGGTTATTAGGGAGAGCTGGGTGTTGAAATTTTTGATAAAATAAGAAAGATCAGAAGAATAGGACCTGAGATGGTACTTGATTTGGGAGAGATTAGAGAGGGAGAAAGGAGTGTGTATGCACATAATTCTTTCTGCCTCAACCACTTCCTGGAGAGGGATGACAGTAGCTGGGGAAGAAGGCTTAAGAGTAGGGAGTTGGGTTTGAGAGTGTGTGGTGGTTGGGTAGAAGTGAGCAGGTTCAGGTAGAGGTGCAGGGGAACAGGAGGAGGATAGAATAAGTTCAGGGGGTCTGAGGAGGCATAAGGTGGTGGGGGATGGATGTGATTGGAGGGATCAGAGAGAGAACGAGTGTTTTCTGTGTGTGGAAGAGGGGGAGGGTGGGGAGGGGTTGGGAGATTTTTATCTGGTGCTTGTATGAGAAGGGGAGAAATTTGGGACAGAAGGCAGTGATGAGGAGGTGGAAGAAGGGTGTTAGAGGATGAGGTGGGTGGGAATGGAGGCGATGTCAGAAGAATATATGGAGGAGGTGCAGGAGGATCCTGATCAGTAGGATTGAAGTTGAGGTTTTCAGGGAATTTGGAGGTTTACATAACATTTAAAAATTTATAAAACATGTACCTATATTATTTTCTTGTAGTATGAATACATTTGTTCCTTGGAACAGCTATTATCTTCTGAAATGAAACTATATTTAATAAATGCCCATATAAATATTTTACTGCAAAGGTTACTATAAGTTCTTGACCCTACCTTGGGGTCACAGTTCAGCATTGTACAAACTTTGTTCTAAGGCACACCATTTCCGTTGAATATTAATATAGGTCCACAACTCTTAAACAGAAAAACTTCCAAAACTGGAATTATATTCACTGAAAGTTCGCACAAAATCATTTGGCATCTAAACTTAAACAAGTGTGAGGCTATTTATAGACTTGATTTATCACAGAATAAAACTTTTCATGTAAAACTGCAGAAGTGCTAATGTGTTTACTCCTCTGCTGGAAGAGTTACATAAAATATGTGATATTCACTTTCTCACCTTTCTGCACTCTGAAATATTTTGGTTTCCAAATCACATCTAGCCAAAACATTTTTGGGTAAGAGATTATAGACTTAACACACAGACATACACAGAAGCTTTAGGGGATATAATTTTAGGAATTTTTAGGTGAAATGAAGTTAAACAGGTCTTTCTGTAGATTTCTTGGTCCTGTAATATGCTCATTTGCTTCGTAACTCTCCCAGGAAAGACGTGGTATGCAGTGTTTCCCAACATATTTGTGTAAGTAATCCCTTTGTCAAGGAGTTTCTTATATGCGAAGTGGTTAACAAAACATCTTCGGGAAAACCACATAAGGATAGGCAGACCAACTGCCAAGAATTTGGGCAATTACATAATTCTCTCATTTCTACTACTCACAAAACTGTACTTGCAAGGTTTTGATTATGTCCACATTGCCAAATCCAATGACCATTACTCAGTCCTCATTTTCCTTTTTTAGCAATTGACACTATTGATCACCTCCTTCTTGAAACACTTTTATGTGGCATTGTGGCAGGTTGAAATTATTTTATGAATTCCAAAAAGAGAAAGATTATGTTTTTAAACTAATCTATTCCTTTGATTGTATTAAATTCAGTTGAGAATCCTTTGATTAGATTCCTTGATAAGATCTCTTTAGGGTTTTTGTCTATGTCAGTGAGACATGACTCAGATTGAGTCTCCGCCCCCTTTCTGGGACTGCCATAAATGGATACACAGAGATACACAGACAGACACAAGAAAAGGAAGCCGCCATGTTTGATCCTGCCATGTAAGAGAGAGGACTAGAGCAGGGGTTCTTAACAAGGGGTCTGTAAGCTTGAACTGAAATGCAAAAAAAACATTATTCTTGTAGGAACATGTTGGTGCGGGTGTGATATATTTATTAAATAATACACAGTATAGAGTGGACTTAGTAAGGGGTCCGTAGTTTTCACCTGACTGGTAGAGGGGTCTGTGGAACATAAAAGGTTAAGAACCCTTGGGCTAGAGGATTGCTTAAGCTCAAAGCCCCAAGAGGCTGGGCCCATGGAGCAGCTCAAGAGAGACAAGCCCTATTACATGCCTAGTTGCCCTCAGCTGAGCTCAAACCTCGGCAGAGATTGGCAGCCATCTTACTTCAATATGTGACAGCTGACTTCGGTGAGAAAGCACCTCTTTTGGTGCCTCAATTTGGACTTTTCACGGCTTTGGTTCTGTAAGATTTTACCCCAAATAAATCCCCTTTATAAAAACCAACGCATTTCTGGTATTTTTCATCAGCAGCCCTTTGGCAAACTAAAACAGGCATCCTGGACAAAAAGCCTAGTGTTTTATTCTACTACTTTATTTGCATCTGCTTCATTTTCCTATATTGGAACAACCACTTCTTACTCTCTAAATGTTGATTTGCCTCAGAGCTCAGGTCTTAGATTTGTTCTTTTACCTATCTAACTTTACTCTCTAAGTAATCTCATCCCTATGTCCCTAACTTTAAATACTCACCTATGTCTGAGGATGCCCAAATGTGCATATCTCCCCTCTCTACTGATATACAATTACCTCTCTCTTGAAATTTATTAGTTATCTCAAATTTCCGTGTCCAAAAATTGAACTTATTTCTCCCCTATACAAATCTAATCCATTCTCCATGGTTCTCCATCTTAGTATGTCTAATTTACTAACCATGTCCAACCAGCAATTTGAACTAGTATTTGATGAACCACAAATACAGGTAAGCAAAAAAAAAAACAACAAAAAACTGTACCTATTTATCGCAATTTAAATGTTCAGCCTTCATGTTGAGTCCCGATTCAACATGAAGACAGAAAAGTTAATTCAGTCAACACCATATTAGTATTTTCTTAGGCAACTCAAGTTTAAACTTATACAATTAAGGGCTGTTTGTTTTGATTTGATTTGTTTTGTTTTTTTTGCATATATCTCCTTTCCTGTCAAAGAGATAAATATATTTGAGGGTTCCTGTAGAAAACTGGCATTTTAGGAAACTCCTAAACCTGGGGTCTCTGTGTTGGCATCCTCTGAGAGGAAACTTGACTCACCTTTGGTCACTGGCAGCTATCTAATCTACATTGACACCTGACACCCAGACCTGCATGGTCTCTAGGCTCCGGAAGTTCATCCACCCACTCTAACTGGCTCCTCTCAATCACAAGAACCTTTCCAGACCACCGTCTTCTCTCAGCCCTTCTCCATCTCCTTAATGGGAGATAGGGTAAAGCAAAAGCAACTTGCCAATACTATTCCATGAGAAAGTTTATGGATGGACATGCTAGTTTGGATCTTTTCTTCTACAATTTCTTCTCTGTACTTTCTGAGTCTTTCAAGACAGTCTTTTTAAAATTCATATTGTCCCTTTCTCTATGAACTTAGCTGGAGAAGTGGAAAGAAGAAATCTCAGATCCCCCACTAGGTGAACCACACTATCTTACACTGCTGCACCCTTCTCTAACTCTTACCTGGGCTGAATAAACTTGGTCTTGTCATAAGGTTATGAAAATCTGTATTTTCATCCATTCAATTTATTTTCAAATGCATGTATATTTCAGGCATATACAATTATAGGTAATATACTACCCTTACCCAGCTTAGAAATAATACAGTATAGATGGAATCAAAGCCATCTGTATCAGTTTGGATAAGTTAGCAACAAACAACCCCCATATCTCAGTTGCTCAATGCAACAAAAGTTTATTTCTCATTCACACCACATGTTCTACATGAATTGGCAGAAATGTCTTAGTGTGGTCTCTAGGGGACCCAGGCTGATGGAGGCTTCATCTTTGCACAAGGGCTTTCACATCTTAGGTGCAAAAGTCAATTTTCTTTCTATATTTCTATCCTTATAACTTTTTCCCATTCTGCACTTCCCAGAATGGCCAATACAATACTAAATTGTGGCAATGATAGTGGACATGGTTTTCTGTTCCTCACCTAAAAGGAAATGCTTTTAATTAGTCACCATTAAGTATGAGTTTTGTTGTGGCTGATGATGTTTTTGGTAACTTTTCTCTTTCTTTTTCCAAACTACTGTTTGAGCTAAAATGTACTCCTTGATTCTTTCAGAGTTTTTGATATTCAGAACTACATTAGTGGTGTCAAAACAGTTTGAATAGTTGTCTCTGCATTCTGCTGTATGTTGCCTCTCCTCTGAGTCAATAAGAATGGAATGCCTCAACCTCCTAATCTAGTTTATTCTTTCTTTTCTTTTTTATATCTTTTTTTTTTTCCGTGGGAAAGCACGGACGCAATCCCCCACCAACACAAATTATACAGTCGAGTTTCTCGCATTTGGGCAAATCGCATGGGTCAGCAGATCCCCAGTGCAATGGATCAGCCTCGCCCTGAGAAAACCACCATTGTGATCATGATGGTCTCCCCTGCCAGGTAAGTATCCTAATCTTGTTTAAATGGAGAAGAGCTGTGAGTTTTAAATAAAAATAATTGGTGGGATTGACAGACAAATCAGTTATACCATGATATTATCTCACAACTTGACGTTTATGGGATTACATTTTTAATATACCCTATTACATTGCTAGCGTTCATAAATGCCATTATATGTAACTGTTGTTCAATCATTTATACATCCCTATCCATTCTTCTTTTGGTAGTTGTTATATAGGTTATACATGTTGTTATATATATAAGAACTGCTATGAACACTCCTGTGCATGTCTTGTGGTGGTAGTGGTAGCAGTGGTGTGTGTGTGGGGGTGGGGGATAAGTGTGTCTTTTCAGTATATGACTAGCAGGGAAATTGCTGGGGTCATACTTTATGTGAATGTTCATCTCTACAAGATATTGCCAAATGTTTTCCAAAGTGCCTGTACTAATCTGTACTTCCTCCAGCAATATCTAAGAGATAATATCAATCCAGATCTTCTCGGTATTATCAGCTTTCTTGCTTTCACCAATAAAATGGATGCAGAATGGCATCTCCTCCTGACATTGATTTGCATTTCCCTAATCACTAATGAGGTTGAATTCCTTTTCACTAGTTTTTCCCCAATACATGGTTCCTCTTCTGTGAAATCCCTGTCCATATCTTCATATCTTTTACTGGATTATTTGTTTTTCTCTTCATATAAGAAAAAATTGGATTGAAAAAGCCAAAGGGACTTCAAAAAAAGAGGACAGCTACTAAGATCAAGTAAAGATAACTTAAAGTCAAAGAATAAATAGCCTCCACAGCTTGAGTAGCTGATATCCAATTGGTGATAAGCTGAATTGTGGTTTAAGGAATAATTCCAAACTCCTTTAGAATTACATTTTAAAAAATAATTTCTTATTACCTATTGATTCTTATCTGGGTCCCAACTCTGAGACCTCTGCTGAGTGTTAAGAAAAGAGGACAAAAGTGGTAGTGAGGTAGATAGAAAGGGCCAGGGCTAGAAAAAATTGGGAGGTAGGCTACATGTTAGATGTTCCCTGTTTCCATTTCTTGGTTTCTTGTTCCTTTCATTTTTCCAGTGTACACATGTCTACTCCTGCCTTCCCAGGACCTGTACGACGATACTCCATCCAGGTCTTCCCTCCTTGGACACTAGCTCAGACTCCAATAATTCTCTTCTTCCTTTCCTTTGCTATTTATCCCTTCCCCATAACCCATTAGAACCCCCACCTTCTCCAGTGGTAATAATAAGAATGGACATTTCTTAAGTGATACCTCTGTGCTAAGCACTGTTCTAAATGCTTTAATCACATTTACTCATTTTATCCTCAAAGCACCTCTATAATATCCAGATTTACTGTTATCACAAATCATTGCCTCTATTATCGAAAGAGAAAAATTAGACTCAGAAATGTAAAGTAATTTGCTCAAAGTTGCACAACTAGTGAGTGACAGACTCAGGAGTCAGCAAAACCACACAATCTTAATTACAATCTTAAAGGAATATTAAGGATCTGTCTCATGAATAACATAACCACTTTACTAAACCAGGAAACTCACACAGAAATTTGCACTTCGAGTTACTCCTTAATATAAAAGAAATTTTTAAAAATTTATTATTTATATCAATGATACAAGTTACTCAAAAAACACCAGATAACAGCTACAATAACAATAAATCTGCTTTGGTCAGTGGTTACACTCCCAACCCCCTGCCATATTTGTTCATTCCTCAGTCTTGAAGGGTTTGGGATGAGGTCTGCTCTGACTGCTTTAGGCTAAGAAGGAATATAGATATGGAGCAGAGGAATGGAATTGTTTTTCTTGCAATTGAAGATGCCCCTTCCTTTTGGGCTGGGAATTGTCCATCCTTATAGTTTTGCTAGTTGTCCAGGGCAGGCCCGAAGAACTGAGAGTAGGAAAGAACTGAGAGTAGGAGGTGACCACATTTTTGTTAGGCTTCAGGGTTCAACCAGCATATGAACAATCCAAAGACTTTAAGTTTATGAGAAATAAACTTAACAGGTAAATTGAAAATTATATGCTCAGATAAAAGGTAGAATAATCATGATTAGAGGATTTATGAATGAAAATAACTATGTTATATTGAGGAAAAAGATTTTCATATATTCCCAGATAGGGCTTACTTAGGGAGTGTTGATTTCATGAGGCCGAGTGGGTTGCCTATGCTGTAAGGATGTCTCTAGGGCCCTCAGGAGCATTTTGTTTGAGTCTTTGTTTACTGTGGCAATTTATGAAGTCTGGCTGAGATCTGCATAAGTGTAACCTCCAAAATGACCTCCCAACTCACTTTGAAATTTCTTAAACATAAAAACTCTATTTTATTTAGTATTTCCCCTTTTGGACAAGTTCTTTCTTCAAATGAACTGCTGATTAATGCATGGTAATGATCCCTTGGTGCCAGGGAGGCTTATCCCTGGGAATCATGTCCCATGTCAGGGGGAAGCAGAGTTTGGCTTAGAGAGAGGCCACATTTGAGTAACAAGGAGGCAATGCTTAGGCATTAATTAAACTTAGGCTTAATTTCATTATTATAGGAATAAGGTTTGTATGTGCAAGCCTTAAGATCAAGGGTTTGGCTTATTGGCCTGTTTTCTTTTATTAGGCAAGGGTTATATTATCCAGCGCTTTTTATTGCCATCTTATTTGAGAAAGTAGCAGGACTTACTCAGGAGGAAAGTTTAATATTTTGTTAGCTACTGTGTGGGCCTCTATCTATCCAGAAAACATACCTATGGCAACCTGGATACCTTTATATCCTATAGAAGTATCTAGCTATATAACTTTCAAGATGCTCAAAAGACCTTGTCTGTCAGGACACTTGACCGTGTTCCCTCTTTACGTTCTTACCAGGGTTATGTTAATTGACAGGTAGAACTTAACTTATATATGTGCCTTGATTCTCATGTAAATTTCTTCTCATCTACTTTCAGAGAAGCCTCAGGGTAAAACAGTATAACTGACAAGAAAATTTAGTTGTATCTGTGGTACATAGCATTTTTCTAAGAATAAAATATGCACTGTGCCCATATCCCCCCATTTTTTGTTAGATAAGTTGTGAGTTTACACAAAAGTCATGTATAACATACAAGATTCCCATACATCATCCCACCACCAACACTTTGCATTGTTGTGGAACATTTGTTACAAATGATAAAAGAACATCATCAAACTATTACTGCTAACTCTAATCCATAGTTTCTAATTGGTGTATTTTTCCCACAAACCATCCTTTTATTAATACCATGTATTAGTATTGTATATTTGTTATAGTTCATGTGGAAACATTCTCATATTTGTGCTGTTAACCACAATCCATCATTCATACATGATTCACTATGCTATACAGTATGATTATGTTTAAAAGAAATATCAAGAATAGGCAAAGTCATAGAAGCAGAAAGTAATTAGTGGTTTCCGGGGCCTGGGAGGAGTTGGGAATGGGGAGTTACTGCCAATGGGTATAGGGTGTTTTTTGGGGGGGTGGGACTTGAAATATTCTGAAATTAGATAGTAGTGATGAAAAACCCAGAGTGAGAGAAATTCTACAAAATACCTGGACTGTATCTCCAAAAATACTGATACCCTAAAGCAAGTCAGAAATTGCTTTTTTGAAATTTGTACGGTTCTCCAGTGCAAATGGCATGGTTTTACTCCAGAACCCTGGAAGTCCGTGTTGTGATTCTTCCATCAGGGCTTGCCGTAAGCTCTACAAGTTATCTTTTCTTACCTCTGGTACCTATGATAACATAGGGTGCAGCAGATCAAATGGGCCTGCAGAAAGATCACTTGTACTGCAGCCTGACCCTGATTCAGAGTCCTTTCCTGCTCTGGGCCTCAATGAAACCTGGGATACTTATGTGCCACTCAATATATGCACTGGAACAGTATTGCCAGGTATACATTATGCTTTTTCCAAAACCCAAAAGGGCTTCCCATGAATTGTGCTTTCTTCTTTGTGGAGGACAGGATGAGATATAATAAAATGCCCTTTACTTGAGAAGGGATGTGCTGGACCGTTAACATTTTTACTAGTGTGACAGGCTCATCTCTTTGGAGTGCATGCATCTTACCAGGACTTCCACCATACTAGCCACTTCTTGCTGATCTGGTTAGTAAGATGTGGGAAAATTGTGATGGTCTACAGGAGGTCCAAAGAGTACAGATAACTTCAGAGTATATTATATCAGGGGGCTGGGGAGTTAGTATAGACCTGGGACAAGACTGTAAACATATATGGTTATCTGTTCCTAGTAAATGCAAACTGTTTATGATACTGTCTTCTGATAGAAACAGAAAAATAATGCACTTGCCAGGTCGATTGCCACATGCCATGAACTTGTGGATCTGTTAATCTGCTTCAGCAGAGTTAACACTTCTAGCCAGTAGCTGCAAGTGGGGTTACTAAATAGTTTCACTTGCAGTAGTCCACTGATA
>JAQZBX010107580.1:0-10638 GCA_029593785.1 Cabassous unicinctus
TTCCATGTATTTTATCTCTTACATTTAAGCTTATCATTATTATTTCATTTTCCTCTTAAATATATTTGGTTATTATATGGGCTTCATCTTCAAGGAAGGTTTAGATCACAGAAGGGTTACAATGGGGGCTGCAGAGGAGCATTGGTGGGGGGGTGTATGGGATGGGGGATTCATGGGAGGAAGTTCATCTGAATACACATGAAAGATATGTAAAATTGTCCAAATGATCAAGGGTTAGGGCATGGTCACAGTGTGTGGACAGTCACTCAATTAATGAGGGAATACTGAATTCCTAGCATGGAGAGCTCTGCCACATTCTCCAAGGGAGGAGCAACAGTCCCCCGAGTGCAGGCGCAGTGTCTGGCAAAGTAGGATGATCCACTAATGGGATCTTGTTATTGATGACTAGCCTTACAAGTCTTTGCTCTTGTAATTGAAACTTAGCGTATTGTTATGGGGACCCTAAGGATTGCCACCTGAGAGCCTCCTTGTTGCTCAAATGTGGCCTCTCTCTAAGCTGAACTCAGCATATGAATGCATTACCTTCTCCCCAGCATGGGACACCACTCTCAGGGATGAGCCTCCCTGGCAACAAGGGATTAACACCAAGTGCCAAATGGCAATACCACTGGAAAAAGAACTTGAATAAAAGGGGGAAAAGGTAAAGACAAATGAGTTTTTGTGGCTAAGAGACTTCAAAGAGAGTCAGGAGGTCATCCCAGAGGTAACGCTTATGCACACCTCAGTAGGATCTCATAGAACACCAAAGTGGATATCACCCCACACTCCTGGCATGAACAGTATATAAGGGAGGATAGCTCCAGAGATTGATGCCTTATCAGTGGGCTCTACTTTGGAATCTATGCTCCTTTTGAGTGACAGAGTTGGACTCAAATAAGTCCTCCCTGCACATGGTCCATCAGTCCCCTCTATTCAAACCTATATGTGATGCTGGAGTTTGTAGGTGTACTTCCAGAGACTGGATCCTTTGGCCTGCCGATGTGCCAGCTGTGTCTGGTATCTCAGTGGAGCTGCAACTCCTACTCTACAGTTCAATGGACTCACCCATGTCACCTGGTGAGGAGATGATGATGGACAACAGCCATCCCAGGGAATGGAGTCTGCAGCTGCAGGCAGGATAATCCCATCCTTCATATCCATGGTATATAAGCCCACTCTCATTTGGAGGTGAAGTGGACATCACCACCCCAAACTCCTCAGGATTGGGGGAAGAGCTATGGATTAGAGTGGACTCACTAGTATTCTGTTGTAGACATATTGTGATTCAAGCAATGGAAGAAATTACAACAATGAGGTGGAGCCAATGGCCACTGGACACTTTCGGGGCAGGGAAGGGAAAAGCAGTTGTAATACAGGGGCTTTTTTAAGACTTGGGAATTATCCTGAGTGACATTACAATGACAGATATAGGCCATTTTACATCAGCATATAACATGCAGAACTGTGTGGGAGAGAGTGTGGTCTACAATGTGAACTATGGTCCATGCTTAGTGACAAAGCCCCAGGATGTGTATATCCATTGCAAGTGATGTGCCACACTAATAAAAGATGGGTTGTGGGATGTTATAGGAGGTGTGGGAGGTGGGGAATATCTGAATCCTTGTAATTTTTGTGTAACATCTATGTAATCTAAGCATCTTTTAAAATATTTTTTAAAAAATTAATTAATTAATTTAAAAAAAACTAATTAGGTTCATTCTCTGAAAGCCCTGCCACACACATTAAGGAATTCCAACAGCTCTCCCACTCCTATGACCTCACCTATCAGGATATATGTGTTATTATTACTTCCTCAGCTCCCCCAGAGGAAAAAAATCTGTATCTAGCCTGCTGCTACCACTTTTGCATATTCCATGCATACCTAAGTTCCTAATAGACACCCAGCAGGTCCCACAGCAGTTCCAGCCATTAACCGTCCCTGGGATTACCAGCCAGTTTCCCCTTATCTTCACCACATGTCCCTCTTTTCAACCTGCATAATAGAAGGCATGATAAAGGCCGAACTCAAAGCAGTTAAATATGATAAAAATAAAAAAATTCACAGAAACCTGATGAAAACCTGGCTGCTTCATAAATAGATTGACTGAGTCTCTCCTTAAATACACCAATTTAGATCCTTGGTCAGACACTGGCCAATTGTACCTACACACTCACTTTATCATGCAATCTTACCATACATTAAAAAGAAGTTAGAAAAGTTAGAGGATGGCCTGCAAACCCTTCAGAAAGGCCTGATTAAAGAAACATTAAAGCTCTTTAACAATAAAGAGGAAGCCAAATTAGAAAAACATAAATGTGATCAGGCTAATGCCTCCTTTCTAGCTGCTGCTCTCAGGTTTGAGTCTCAAAAACCTAATCTCTCTCCTTTGTGGCTGCCTCCTGGACCCTGTTTTAAGTGTGGAAAGGGTAGACATTGTTCACATTCCTGCCAGGATCACAGTCCCCCACCAGTATCTTGCCTGGTGTATCATTGCAAGGGTCACTGGAAGTCAAACTGTCCTGAAAACCTCATTTTCAGAAAAGCTCCTCCAGCACACCCTAGAGACCCAGAGCCAGGATCCTCCTTTCCAGACCTCCTCAGATTACTGCAGAATGACTGACAGGTCCCTGGTTTGAGATGGCCCCACATATCCATCAGTAAGTCTGAACAAATGGTTATCATCAAAGCTGGAAGTAAGCTGATCTCCTTTTTAATTGACACAGGGGCCACATATTCAGTCCTCTTAGAATACTCAGAAACATTATCCACTTCCTCAGTCCTATTGTGGGGCTTCATGGCATCCCTTCTTCTCCTTTAATTACCAAACCAATCATATGCTTGATAGAAAAGCATACATTCTCCCATCAATTTCTTAAAATCTTTACCTGTTCTTCCCCTCTCTTAGGATTTGAAACATTGTCCAAACTCTACTCTTCCATTTATTTCACTCTTCCATCCTCTCAAACCATCTTCCTTCTCCTCTTGTCCACGCTATCTACCCCCTTCCCGATTCCCACTGATATTCCTCCTATACTGCAGGCAGAAGTAAGCCCCCAGGTCTGGAACACTAATTCTCCTTTCGTCACAACTCACCATCCCCTGTTAGAATTATCTTTTTATTTTATTTTATTGAAGTATACCATTCATACATGAAAATATGTAAACAATAAGTGTATAGTGAAAGCTGTGAACTTACAAAACAAACATGCATAACATCATACAGGGCTCCCATATATCACCCCACCACCAATACCTTGCATTGTGTGAAACATTTTTAGAAATTATGAAAGTATATCATCAAAATATCACTAGAGTACTAACTATAGTCCATACCTTACATCTGCTGTATTTTCCCCCAAACCACAGTATTATTATTTTTATGTTTATTTATTTACTTTTATCCATTTCTCTCCCTTCCCCCCCCCCCATTTTTGCTGTTTTTGTGTCCATTCACTGGGCAATTCTCTGTGTCTGTTTCCTGCCCTCTCTTATCCTTCTCCTGTCTTCACAGGGTTTCGATCCTCAGAAGTGGGAGAAAGGTGTCCTACTGCCTATGTCACCTTAGTTCCTGGTTTTTTGGCATGTCTTTCTGGCTCCCCCCTCTCCCATTACATCATCATCTTGCTGCATGACTCAGTCGGGCTTGTCAATGTACCCATGCATGGGGCCTGATGGCACACTCAAGTGTGGGGCCTGGGAGTTCACCTGCTCGCAAGGTTTGATGGAACACCCACGCAAGGGGCCTGGTAGTGCACCTGCTCATGGGGCCTGGTGGCATAGAATAGTCTTTTAAAAACCCTACTCTTTCACAAATATTCCTCAGTATCCCCTCTACCTCAGTGCTTAATGAGGCCTTAAACCCACTATTGACAAACTCTGAGGTGCTGGTCTTTTGCACCCAACTAATTCACCCTTTAACACCCCCATCCTGGCAGTAAAAAGCCAAATGGGAGATATCACCTTGTACAAGGTTTTAGAACCATTAGTGAATCTACACAGCCTATTATTCCTTTAGTTCCTAATCTATACAGACTCTTGTCCCATGTGCCCTCCCACACTACACACTATACCTTAATTGATCTTAAGGATGCCTTCTTCACTATCTCCTTAGATAAAACTTCCCAAGACTTTTTGCTTTCATGTGGATGGACCCTGAGAACCCCTTAAATCCCCAGCATTTAACATTGACAATCCTTCCCCAGGGCTTTAGAGATAGTCCTCATATGTTTGGGCAAGTTTTACACTGATATCTTTCTACCTTTCAGCTCCCCTCCAGCACCATCCTCCAATATGTCAATGACTTATTCCTTTGTAGCCCTTCCTTACAAACCTTTATAACTCATTCTGTTACCTTGTTTAACTTCCTCAGAAATAAGGGATATCATGTTGCTCAAGGTAAAGGACAATTTTTCAAATCTGACGTTTCCTATCTGGGTCTCCATCTCACTCCCTCACACAAACATCTAACTGCAGATTATACTCAACTCACCAACGATTATCCTCTCTCACAAACCAAGGCAAACCTACTCTCTTTCTTAGGAATCATCAATTTCTTCCATCTCTCGGTTCCAAACTTTGGATCTATATCTAAACCTCTCTACCAAGCTGCTTCTGGCAACTGACATGAACCACTCCATCACCCTCTGTCGCCCCAAATCTCCTTCTGCAAACTTTAAAAAGCCTTATTAACTGCACCTGCTATGGCCTTTCCTAATCCCACTAAGCCCTTTTCCCTCTACATTGACACCTGACACAGATATGCTCTAGGAATCTTAATACAACTTTACGTCCCTGACAACTGTGTCATTGCTTACTTCTCCAAACAGTTAGATCCTGTAATTCTTGGCTGGCCTACTTGCCTCAAAACCCTTGCCACTGTTTCCCTTCTGGTGCAATAATGTTTTAAAATATCTCCAATAAATCATCTCAATGACTTTTCCTCACTTTTCTTATCTCCTCTCTTAACTCACAAAGCTACTGAATCTATCTCTTCCACCTGCCTCCAAACCCTTCATGCAACCCTTCTACAAAACTCTGGAGTCTTCCTATGCTGCTGTCCTCCTCTCAGTCCTGCCACCCTCCTTCCCACCAAACCCAACCTACTCCCAGAAACACCTGACACTAATAACATATATGATTGTAGTGAAGTGCTTGATGTCCTTTCCAAATCCCTCCCTAATATTTTAGACACCCCTCTTCCTAATCCTACTCACACATGGATTATTGATGGCAGTTCTACAAAACTTAACAATTCTACCTTGGCTGGACATGCTATTGTTACCTTAATTAACACCATTGAATTTGGTCCCCTCCTCCCAGTACAACCTCACAAGAAGCTAAGCTCATAGCCCTCACCAGAGCATTAGTCAGAAGCAAGGGACAAGTCTTAAACCTCTACACTGATTCCAAATATGCATATCGCATTCTACACTCACATGCCCACATATGGAGGGAGAGAGGGTTCCTAACTTCTAGCGGGTCCTCCATTGTTAACAAAGATCTCATCGTACAATTACTCAAAGCGACATCACTTCCAACACAAGCTACTATAATTCACTGCAAGGGGCACCAAAAATTGAATTTCCCTATGTCTGTTAGCAATACCTGAGCCAACAATGAAGCCAAAGCTCAGGCTACTGAACCTTACCTAGGCTCACACTCCACCATCACACCCATTCTCTTAGCACTTCCGTATCCTGCACTTTCTTATACACTTGAAGAAACCTTAAAATTTCCCCTTATGGAGCAGAACAAATTGAGGGGTGGTTCAGGAAAAATGGAAAAATTCTTTTACCTGAATTAAAAACACATGACATTCTCACCTCTCTGCACAATCAGTACCATGTAGGACACAAACCGCTTTTACAACCCTTATCTAACTCTACACTGCCCTGAACTCTCAAAACATTTAAAAGAAATTACAAAAAGCTGCTCTATTTGTCAACAAAGTAATATCCATGGAGGCTTTACACCTCTCTCTTTCACAGCCCACCATTTAGAGGTTCTAAGCCAGGACAAGACTGGCAATTAGACTTTAGCCACCTGCCACCTGTGAGGAAGGTTAAATACCTCTTGGTCTTTGTAGAAACATTTTCCACATGGGTTGAAGCATTTCCAGTCACCTCTGAGTGGGCTGATGTTGTAATTAACATCCTGTTAACAGAACTAATTCTCAGATTTGGTCTTCCTTCTTCTCTGCTGTCAGATAATGGGACAGCCTTCACCTCATACATCATGAAAGGGGTTTGTAGTGCCTTAGGAATTACCTGGAAGTTACATATTCCTTACAGATCTCAGTCCTCTGGAAATGTTGAGCATATGAACGGGATCCTAAAACAATACTTTACCAAATTAACAATGCAGGTACAAACACCATGGACTAAATTTCTTCTCTTAACTCTCAAGAGAATCTGAACACTTCCTCAAAAACCCACTTCCTAAGCCACTTTGAAATCATATATGGATGCCCTTTTACTCTTACCAATATACCTTCTCATCCATCAGATTTTAAAAACACTATAGTTGACCTAACACAAATGCATTCATTCCTGCGTCAACTAACTGACTCTACTTTTCCTGTGCCAGAACCTTCTGCCCCTTTGCTGCCTATTCATCCAGATGACTGAGCTTACCAAAAAGCCTTATACCCTAAGCCTTTAACCCCAAAGGGGATGGCTCATTTTGTCCTTCTAACCACCCCCAATGTAGCAAAACTTTTAAACTCTCTGTCATGGATACACTTTTCCAGATTCAAGCCTGCTCCACCACCTTCTACAGACAGCAAACTATAAGACCCTGAAGCTCATGATAAGTACACCTGTGAAACTCTGGGGGAGCTATGACTGAAACTCATTAAGGACAGAGATGACAACACACCAAACACAGGGGGTGTCACCCCCTTTAACAATTCAGGTTCCTCTTAATTCTTTACCCTTTCTTTCCATGCCCTGTCTACAAATTACACCTAAGCCTGGCAGTATCAACACATATGGTATTATGAAAAGCCAACATTTTTGTAGAATTCTATCCTTACACTTAGCTGACTTTGTTGACCCTTGGACCATTTTGCTTGAGCAATACCTTGATGTCATTCAGGACCTGTGGTTACAAGGAGATTTTTACCTCAAAGAATTCTTCTTGTACTTTCCCATCCTTTTCCCTTTTCGTAATGACTAAAGTCCCTCTACAATGGATTCTATATTTTACCCTTCCACTTGTCTTTGTACTAGCCTCTCAAAAAACCCCTTATCATCCCCTTACAGACACTATCCAAATCATAGCAACCACAATTAACCATTCCAATTGCTGGATATGCCCTGACTATACACATGCTGAAACTATATCCTTACTCACCTTTCCTCTAAGCCCAGAAATTCTCTTGCATGTCCACCCAAAATACACTGTCTTTGGAGGCCAATGGGGTACAAATTTGCCCCCAAGTTTACCAGAATATGAAGATATACTTATTCTCCATCACATTTTAAACATCTCTCATTCAGGGAAAAATTCAAATTCTAGTGGTATGGTCACAGTTCTAGAGGACAGCCCTTTTTTATGCTTTAAATATGTATCCACATGACCTTATGTAACAAATTTAGGACATATACCCACTACTTCTTGTAATCATACTCTATTCTTTAACACTACTACACTCTATGGGCTGGCAGATTTGAAAGTGCCAAACAAACATCTGAATTCAACCCTATTTTGGAATGACTCAGGCATCAAATACCACCTACACAAGTAAGCAAAAAAAATTACAGTGAAAATGTACTGTGCTTCAATAGCTCTTATAAACAAACTGAGGGATTGAGAATAGGAACACAATTGGGACAATAATACAATTTAACCAGGTTAAAAACTAGGAAAACTCAAAGAATTTCTTCACTTTCCTTTTCCAAAATCTCCTCTGTCAGACTAAACTAACATGACCCTTCCAAGCCCCATTACTCTCCTTTATGTGTTAATGTGGTATATAGCAGGAACCAAATAATCAACATTCCCAATCACCCACATTCTTATTTTATTCCCTCAGGCCCCTTAATGGCACTAATGCATGTGGACACAGGTTTCTATTTTCTGTGTGGTAATACTGCATACCTAACTCTTCCTACCATATGGCCAGAAAGTTGCACTATAGTATCTATTATTCTTAATGCCACCATCCTAAAACCCCAAGATATGACCTCCTCTGGACAAATACCTAATCTCAGTTCTTTTCTGGAAACCTCACTTCAGCCTCAGTAACTGAGTGAATAGAAAAAGCGACACTTCTTAGGGGTCCCAGAATTTGGATATCAAAATCATGATAATCCAATCCTAGAAAGGCCTGGCATTGGACATATCATCTTTTGCAGTCTGTTCTGGTTTGCAGGCATTCCAATGTTAGAATGAACAATTCTAAATATCTCCCTCACATTGCAACTATCCTGGAATGCAAACATGAAGGCCATAAACAATCAACAACTGGAAATTGACAGCCTGGCATTGGTTGTCATACAAAATAGAAAAGCATTAGTTGTCTTCACCACTGTTGCAGGAGACTCTTGTGTAATCATATATGAAACTTGTTGTTTCTTTATTAACAGAATGGGGCAGGTAGAAGAATATCTCAAAATTTTAAAGGGAAACATAGAAATCATTCAGAAGTCCCTAGACAACAGTTATGGAAATCAATCATGGCTATCTTCATTTCTTTCTTACTTCTCCTCACACTTAAAACAATAATTTTACCCATTATAACACCATTACTGATAGTATTGCTACTTCTCCTCTTTGGTCCTTGTCTCTTACAGCTTCTCATCTGATTCCTACACCAAACTGTACAATCAACAGTTCAGGAATATATGAAAGGCATATTTGTGTTGTGAGAACAACAATACCAACCTCTGCAGGATTAGAAGCCAAAACCCACTGGGCAGGATGGAAGAGAACCCCTCTCTACCCCCTGACAGCAGGAAGTAGCCAGATTGAGTTGTCATCCCAAATCCCTCACCCTTTTGTTCTGCCCAGTACTCTCATTTTTCAGGTCCTTCATCATATATAGATATAATCAAAGATTTAGGAATGTTAGATGTTCCCCCTTACAAGGTTTTCAATTATTAACAGTCATAAGATCTTGACTCAATTCCCCTATGACATAAATTGAAGAAAGGCAGCCTCCAGGCATAACCTACATGACCAATTAAGCAAGCCATAACCTATGGTCTTGGAGGCAGGCCATCCCCTCCTAAGAATGAACAAAGAAGCTTATAGCAATAGAGCAGATAAGGACCTTCACCCCCTCTGAGCCCAGGCACCACCAGCCCCTCCTGCATTCCAAGAATACCCTACCTCCTAGCCCACTACCTCCTAGGCATTTGGCCCTAGGCTGTACTAAGTTTCCCTGTTATTGATGTACTGTATAAAGTCATATCCACCACATTTCAGGGGCAGGCTGAGGTCTAATCTTTAGACCTCCTCCACTGGGAGTGCTTCTAATAAAATTCCTGCCTGTAATCATCAGTCTCCATGTCCCAGTGGGTGCCACTTTTCTCCAACAGTCAGTTTATGAGCCTCCTTTCTAATTTACACTGCTGTATTATATAACTTCTACTCTTCTATAATGCTAATTCCTCATTTCCAGCGTCCTTTCAAATGGGTTTTCCATAGTTATTTATCTCATTTAGCATCCTAAGACAGAGAAAGTAGGTGTTAAGTAGAATTCTTCACGTTTCTGAATTTTAGTTTCTCAAATCTGATTCATAATTTCCTGGTTAAGATTGTTTCTTTAAAACCTGTTTACCTTGTACCTAGGTTTTTATGCTTATGTGTTTAGGCTGTTTACTTTATTCATTTTTTAAACTTTCTCTATCTCATTACACATGAAAGGGCATGCCTTTCTAATTATTCACTTATAAGATTCTCCTCACCATTTTCTCTGCTTTATAATTATTACCATATTTTGGAACTCATTTCAGACTCCTTGACACATTTCTATTTTCTTCTATTATTCAGAACTATTTTATTCTTTTTCTGAAAATTTTCTCCACAGTAATGGAAATTTGATAATTTCCAACCATTATATTTTTAAATCTCATAAATGTATTGTTTTCTCATTATTCCTTTATTATTGCACTCTGTTCTATATATATCTAACTAACTAACCAAAGAACAAACTAAATAAATATATATATATGTATATATATATATATATGTATATGTATATATTACTTCATACAGTATTATGAGCATATGGGATTAGGTATTTATAATAGCCTCTTCCTTTCCATGAAAATTGCTTCTTTTAATTGTTATGTGCTGATGTTTAGATGTGCTTGCATTTTTGCATATATTCATAAGATATTGACCTTAGGTAATATTTTTTTTGTAAGAAAGGGCTGTGCTGTGATTAGGGGCTTGCTGTGATTTGGGGTTTTAGAATGAAATGATGGCTGGAGCAATGTTAATTATGGACCAGTAAAATGGCAGAATTGACTTGTGAATAAGGGAGAAAATATATGATGCTCATAAGTAGGTATGAGAGATTGACTTCTAATGGATTTTTCCATCCATTCAACCTCCCTGTTTAGATCCACTTCAGTTTACATTTTCTGACAAAAATTATACTATCTCACCCATATTTACTTTTACAATTC
>JAQZBX010107581.1:0-10637 GCA_029593785.1 Cabassous unicinctus
TATTTATTTATCCCCCCCCTTGCTGCTTGTGCTTGCTGTGTCCATTTGCTGTGTGTCTTTTCCGTGTCTGCTTATCTCCCCCTTGCTGTGAGGTCTTGCCGCATCAGCCCACCGCACCGCGCGGGCCGGCCTGCCCTCACAAGGAGGCCCCGGGAAGCGAACCCGGGGCCTTGCATATGGTAAACGGGAGCTCTATTGATTGAGCCACACCTGCTCCCCTATCTCTCTCATTCTTGCCTTTCTCGGGAGCAAGTGAGAGAAGAGAGAGGCTCTGCCTTTGCGAGCCACAGAGCCTGTGCCTGAGCCTTTCCTCATCACTCCCACCCCTCTTCCCAGAACCGCTGGGCTCTGTGCTTCCCTTGCTAACCTTCCTCTGCCCTTCCTCCCCACAGCAAGCAACGGCACAACAAGCTGTGGCGCCAGCAGTCGGAGAGAAGCCTCCAGCAGGCTGTGGAGGACCCTGCGGGGCCCGGGGACTTCTTGCCAGAGACGCTGGACGGCACCCCGGAAGCCCAGCTGCCCGGCCCGGACGATGCCACCCAGCCTGTGTTCCCAGGCAGCAGGGCCCCGGAAGGCCCCGCCCTCCCCTGCTGCTTCCGGAGACTCTCGGACCCGCTCCTGCCTTCCCCCGACGACGACACTGGCAGCTTGGTCCAGCTCGAGGATCTTGAAAGGGACGCCATGTCGGAGGAAGCCGCTCAGCCAACAGAGGCTCACAAACCAGCCAGACATCCTCAGGAGGGCTCCGGCCCCTGCGAGAAGGAGGCGTGGAAGAGACTGGAGTTGGGGATCCTAACAGCCCGCAGCGGCTCCTTGCCCCAGGTGGAGGAGATGGAGCCGGAGGAGACCGAAAAGGAGGAGGGTCTGGGGGCAGGAAGGTGGGGGCGGCCCCCGACCCAGCTCGATAAGAATCTGCTCAACTGGGAAAACCTGAATAACAACAACAGCAAGAGGAGCTGCCCAGATGACCTCGAGGTAGGCTCGGGACCCGCACGTGGGGGCAACGCAGCACTCCCCAAAGGGCCGCTCGGCAGCCCTGCCTGCTTCTCGCTCTGCCGCTCCGCAGCGATTTCTCCAGCGGCCTGTGGGTTTGTTTCCGAGAGCGATTCTTGCAGGCCGATGGGAGTGCATGATGGAGCTCTACAAGGGGTAACACCAGTCTCCAGGGCGCTGTCTGTTCACGTTGGGTTTCCAGCGTGGTGTCTTCTTTCTTATGGAAAAACGTAAAAGGTCTAACTGACCCCCCAGCTTGAGCATTTATCAATACATGACTCTTTTCTTGTTTCCTCCCCCTCCACCCGCTTCCCCATACCCTGGACCCCTTTGAAACAAATCCCAGATAGGTCATTTTATCCTTAAGTGCATCAGTATGTAACATAACCACACCGCCATCACTACCTTGAAAAGTGCTGGTAATTCCTCAACATCGTCAAATACCTAGTCTCCAGCTCAGATTCTGACGCGTTGCTCCATTGGTCTCTTGTGGCTGTCCGGTTGGGTGGCTTATCTGCAACTGGATTTTAGCCTCCACCTGGGTGTCCACTCAGGAAACTGCTTCCAGCCGGCTGTCCCCCTCCCTCCGGCGGTCGGAAGTGGCCCTTGAGGTTACCTGGCCTTGCCCCGCCTATCACACGGGGTGGCCTTGATTTGCAAGCAAGAGCCCTGAGAAAGCTGGCATGCAGATCGAAGGTGGGTTTGTTACTCTTATGTTACAATGCAGACAGAGAAATTAAATCCTGAAACGAATTCCAAATCTCACAGGGTGCCCCCACCACTTAGCCCTTCCCTCGAAGAGCAGATCCCCATGAAGGTAGATGATACAATCTCTAGTCCCCAGTGGCACAGCTGGGAGTCATAGGATGGGACCACGAGTGACACTTGGGTAAGAGGACGTGGCCTTCCTTTCTGGGCCAGATTTTGACTGAATGAATGACATCCACGCGTTCATTCAGTCAACTCATTTTTATTAACCACGGTGTGCCGAGCTGGAGAGGGGCACAGCGACGAGCAAGTTAGCTCCACGCACGCACAGTCTCGGGGAGAGGTGGACCGTGAATAAGGAAGGATGTGATAAGACGTGCAGGCAGCACTGAGCGTGAGGACAGATCACTGGTGACAGAGAAGAACTTGCAAACGTGGCCGGGGACGGCGTCTCTGAGGCTGAGAAGAGCCGGGACGGGAGAGCCTTAGGGACAGTGTCCAGCCCCTGGGAATGGAGTGAGCTTGGAACGCGTGAGGGTCCGGAGCCGGGTGCTGTGGTCTGAGAGGCGGGTGGGGCATGCGGGGTCCCCGGGTCACGGCAGGGGTCTGCGCATCGTTCCAGGGACCCTGGGGAGCCATGGGAGGCTTTACGCAGGGGGCGGCAGGCCCCTCTGCCTGTGGACTCCGGGTAGACTGGAGGCATGAGACTGGGAGCTGGGAGGCTCGGGTTGGGGTGAGGCAGAGAAATGCACAGCTTGGGAGGAACTTTGGGGGCAGAAGCTGTTGCCCCTCCTGCTCATCTCCTGCCACCCCCCGCCTGCCTCGCCCTGCCCTCCACCGTGCAGTCCTGCACGTGGACCCTCTTCTCTCTTCTGGGCCTTGCTGTGCTCGGCCTCTGCCCACTGTGCCTTCTCTCCTCCCCTTTGCCCGCTTGGCCGAGTCTCAGCCGAGGTGTTGCATCCTCTGGGAAGCCTTCCCTCTGTGGGAGGCCTGGCGCTTACCCCTCTCTCCTAGCACTTTCTTTGCTGTTTTCTGGTCCCTTCCCACCAGCAGACAGGCTTCTTGAGAACAGGGATCGTGTCGTGTTCGTAGCCCCCGCGCCTGGTTGCAACTCCAAAAATACGTGCTGAATGAGTGAATCCTCTCCTGCCCTATTCCCCTGTGACTCTGAAAGGTGCCTTCTCTCAAGTCTCCCACTGTGGTAGATTTCGATCCTATGCCCAAGGGAAGTTTTAGAAGAAATAAAAAGGTAGACGCTTTACTTAAAGCTTTAGGAAAATTTCTGCATCAAGAATTCAAACCTTAACACAAGGGTACTGGGTGATTTGTCAGGACTGAGGTGTCACCAGGGGACCCAGAAGCCAGCACCAGAATCCCCCATTAGGACAGGGTTCTGCCTCCCCCACCCACCATCACACCCTCTCCTGCCAGCTCCCCGGCAGCCACCAAGAGCGATGGCCGAGTTTCCCTGGCACCTCCAGTACTGGACCAGCCCAAGCCTTACCTCGAGCTGTCTAAGTTCGCTGCACAGGATGGCAATAAGCCCTGATGGTGTCACCCAAGCTTTACCGGGGGGGGGGGGCGGGGGCTTGCTTTGAGACACCTACAACATCAGCCCTTTGCCAGGAAGGCTTCGTTTTATTTATTTATGTATTTTTTTACCGGGAGGTCCCGGGGATCGAACCCAGGTCCCTCTGTATGGGAGACGGACGCCCAACCATTTGAGCCACATCTGTCCACCAAGGCTTCGTTATAGAAAGCTTGGGTATCTCGCAGCTGAACGACTCTCAGAGAGAGTTGGCTCTTGTCTTTTTTTTGAGTCTCACGGCCCAGAAGAGTAGCTCTCATGCCCTTGAGTGGCCTGTGGGGATGTAAAGGTGCGTTCACTCCGGCCTCTCGTGCTCACAAGGCAAGATGGTTTTCCTTGGCAAACAGTGTCAACACATTTTCCATCGACGCCTAAAACCCACTTTGGCCCAGCGTATTTGGGTCTCTGTTGGAGACTTTGAAAACCCCATTTTAGTCCTTTGCCACCTCTTGAAACGACCACAGCGAGATTGTGGCTCTTTGGAGCCACGCTATGTTCACTCTAGACAAGAAGGGTCTGTTTTCTGACTACAAATCCCCCGGATGCAAATCCTTTCTGAAAAGGAAAGAGAGGGAGAGGCACCTACCGTGCCAGACCTGTCTCGTTTAATTCTCACGGTGCTCCGAGGTGGGGGTTGTCACCCCTGTTTTCCTGATGAGACCACGGCTCGGGACGGGGCCACAGGGCAGAGGCAGGCTTGAGAGGGGAGGTCCTTGGGGGGCCCTGCTCCTGGCTGTATGGCTGGTGTGCAGGGGTCTTGGGCATTTAGCTTCCGAAAAGCTTGCTTAGGCATCTCTAGCTCATCTCTGACCTCCGTTACCCGCAGCCAAGCAGGTTCTGAGGTCTCCAGACCCTCCTTGGATTCTTTGGTCTGTGGCTTATTACTGCTCTTATTCTTGTTCCCTTCCAGCACGATGCTCTTTTTGGGATCCTTAACAAAGTGAAGCCTTCCTACAAATCCTGTGCCGACTGCATGTACCCTACGACCCACGGGGCTCCTGAGGCCTTCGGGGAGCAGCGTGAGACTCCGAGTGTGCCCGCCATCTGCACCCAGCCAGCCTTCCTGCCCCACCTCACAGCCTCCCCCGTGGCACATGCGGCCAGCAGGTCCCGGGCGCTGGAGAAGCTGGCCTCTGGCCCGCCCGAAACTCCCCAGTCTCTGCCACCAGCAGGCTCCGGGAGGCCAGACACCGATGGCTCTGGTTCCGGGGCTGCCCCAGAGCCTCTTTTGGAACCTTCCAGAGAGACCCAAAAAGTGCTGCCAAAGTCCCTCCTCTCGAAGAACTCTCACTGTGATAAGAGCCATCTCGGCACAGAGGTAGCGAAAGAAGCAGCGCCCGCCAAGAAGGACCCTAGGCCAGCAAAGGACCTGCGGCTTCTGTTCAGTAAAGAAACCGAGAAGCCTACAGCCAACAGCTACCTGATGCGGCACCAGGAATCCATCATTCAGCTGCAGAAGGCAGGCTTGGTCCGCAAGCACACCAAAGAGCTGGAACGGCTGAAGAGCAGGCCGGCGGACCCCGCGTCGCCCTTCAGAGACGGCACCGCCAGCCGGCTGGAGGCCAGCATCCCCGAAGAACAGGACCTGGCCACCCTCCATCAGTGGGAGCCCCCAGCTTTGCCAAGCCAAGCTGAGAGCGGTCAGAAATCCGAGGCCGCGCCCGCGCCGTCGGAAGGAGCTTCTCTCAAGAGCCCCGGTCCCTTCCTCTGCCGCCTGGACCACACCAGTCACTTCTCAAAGGACTTCCTGAAGACCATCTGTTACACCCCCACCTCGTCCTCCATGAGCTCCAACCTGACCCGGAGCTCCAGCAGCGACAGCATCCACAGCGTGCGGGGGAAACCGGGCCTGGTGAAGCAGCGGACGCAGGAGATTGAGACGCGGCTCCGGCTGGCGGGCCTCACGGTCTCGTCCCCGCTGAAGCGCTCACACTCTCTTGCCAAGCTTGGAAGTCTCAACTTCTCGACAGAAGACCTGTCCAGCGAGGCCGACCCGTCCACCGTCGCCGACTTGCAGGATGCCAAGCGGAGCGAGTCTCCCTTCTTGCACGAGCCGCACATGATACCACGGAACCCAGTGGCAACCTCGAAGCTGTCGGGGACACCGACCCCGGGAAACTTGAAAAGCCCCTTGTGGGTGAGCAAAAGCTGACCCGCTTTTGGCCCCGTTCGGACTTCCACGTTCCTGTGACCCCTGCCTTAGGTTCGCTGTGGATTTTGCTCAGCTCCTTACGTCTTGACTTCTCTTAAACAGTCGAAGCGATCCCAACGTTTCTCCCCATCTTGTGATAGAGAGGAGGAGAAGCAACAGAAAATCACTAACATGCAGCACAAGAACTGAAGGGGAAGAAGATTGCACTTGGGTGGCCTAGGACAGCCAGGCACTGTCGGGCAGTAGACACGGAACTCTAAACCTCAAGTCATGTTTTTCCAAGAAGAATCGTGGTTGAGGAAGCGCGTGCACGGATACACACACGCATCAGAGATCTTACGTTTGCAAAGTAAGAGCTGTTAGTGGTGACGCCACCGCCATGGCACACGTTCCTAGCTCATTCAGGCCCTTTTGGGAAAACTCTTGGATGCAACATAGGTCCTACCTCCATTCCTGCTGTGCTTTTTATTTTTCAACTACAATAACGACCAAGGCTCGTTCCAGGGAATAATGCTGTGTCAGGGTTTGTTCCCCCCCCAAAATACAAAACAAAAACCTTTTTTTTTTTTTTTTCGTTTGGGACCTCCAAAAGTGTTAAGACTTAACCTGACCGCACCAGGCCCTGCTAAGGTGAAGTTGGACAAAGGCACTTGGGCGCTGCTGAGCTCCCTGTGGGCTGCGTGGCCCTCGAGGGTCTTGGTCCTGGTTTTGTCGTTACAGCTGGGTGATGGGTGTTCTCGGCCAGCCCTGGGGCCGGGGGTGGGGGGTGGAAATGTGTGCGATGTTCTCAGTCGTTGCTTATGGTGAAGTTTAAACTGCCCCCAGTTTGGGGGAAGGACCCACAAAGCGTTACTGAGCCTCATCTGCTGCTGAACCGAGTGAGGTTGAGTTTGTTTTTTTTTTCTTTTTTAAGGTCCCGGGGATTGAACCCGAGACCTCGTACATGGGAAACAGGCGCTCAACCAACTGAGCTACACCAGCTCCCCTGGGTTTAAGGTTTTGTACTTTTTTTTTTTTGAGGTACCGGGGCCGGGGATTGAACCCGGGACCTCTTATGTGGGAAGCTGGCACTCAACCACTGAGCCACATCAGCTCCCCCCCCCCTTTTTTTTTTTTTTTTTTTTCGGTTTAAGGTTTTGAAAGCACCTGACTCTCAGGCGTCTTTAGGTCACTTCTGTTCACTTTTGGGGGAGGAAAAGGAGATGTCAGCAGTGAGAAACGGCCAGTCCCTCTGTAGGAGCAACACGGCTGCAGCTTCTCTGAGAGAAAGGAGGCTGCTGAAGGGTTTCACAGATGTTTACAGTTGCCCCTTCCCGAAGTGAAAATAATGCTTCCCGTGTCTTCCAATGCAACCCAGTGGCAGTGATGGAATAACGGAGGGAACTGTAGGCCGAGCCTCGGCTCAGTGGGTGGCCCCAGGAAGAATCGAGTGGGCTCAGCCAGTCACACTGCCGTGGACTCTGGGCTTGAATCGAGGAGTCAGTTGACTTGGCGTCAGTCACCAAGACAGAATGTTAGAATTTTTTTTTTTTTTCAGGAGGTCCCGGGGATTGAACCTGAGACCTCGTACATGGGAAGCAGGCGCTCAACCACTGAGCTACACCCGTTCCCCTAGAATATTTTTAAGTGAGAAAAAGCTCAGTAGACAGGCAGAAAGGTTTAATTCAGGGGTCGTCAGACCACAGCATACAGCACCGTGAGCTCAGAATGATTTTCACCTTTTTAAGAGATTCTAAAATAAATAAAATGAATATGCAACAGAAGCCACGTATAACCTGCAAATCCCAAGATATTTACCCTCTGACCCTTTACAAACAAAGTTTGCCAACCCCTGGTTTTATCTGACAACACAGGGAAGGAACTGGGCAAATTTGAAGGCCTCCTGTGCCTCTGACACCTCAGGCTGAACCCCTCTCTCCTCCCGACCCAGACCTGCCGGCCCACCCCCAGCCTGGCTCTTGCGCGTGGTGAAGCAGCTGTCATATGTGCCGAAGGAAACCAGCTGGCCAAAGCTTATCCACGGTTACAGCTTGCCTTCAGCTGGGTTGGTCCGATTAATTCAGTGAAACTAGAAAGGGCTAGCCAGATTCTGAGTGGGTTAAGGAGCTGACCATCCCAGCAGTCCAGACCCCCAAACGCAGCCATTCTGGGGAGCATCCCGGAGGGGGTGGGGGCGTGTCTCAGGAACAAAGTTAGTTGACATTTCAACTTGTGGGTGGAGGTTTTGGGGAAAAAAAAAAAAAAAAAAAAAAACCTCCAGGATTTTTTTCTCCCTGGCCTTATTCTTTTTTTTAAAATCTGCATTATTTTACTTGACAAGAAAAACCACCTTAAAAGGTGATTATCCACTTACTCCTGAAAACCGTGTGGGTTTTGTCCCCCTCTCCCTCAGCCAAGAATAGCGTATTCTCAAAGAAATACCAACTTCAATACGTCTTGCCAAATTAAATTTCATGTGGTAGATCAAGTTTTGTGTCAAAATAATCTTTTAAATTTGGTGATGACAGACTTAAGTTGTTCTTTTAACCATGTCTGTGTATGAGAGTGACACGTTTTTGAAAACTCTGATTTTGAAAGCCGTAATTTTTCTTACGCAGTTAAAGGGGGCAGGAGGTAAAGAATTACAAATGCAAGGGGATCTTTGGCTTTTGGCAGACTTACCCCCTCGCTTTTGGAAACAGAGCTGGTATGTCAACATCTAAACAGGCCAGTGCCCAGCTCCCAGCTTCAAAACATCAGAAGCCTTCTTGATTTGACATCTAATAGTCTGGCATGGAGAAAAGAATAAAGATTTTTCTCCGAGACCCAAATCAGTCGCTTGTAAACATATGGAAAATTGCTATCTAAAATGTTATACTAACAAGATAAGAGCATTCTGCCAGGCTTGGGGGCCCCTTGGCAAAGATGATCACATTGGTCTCTGAAAAGAAAATTCTACTCCATGAGATATGCCAGATCTTGACGGATACTTTGTTTGCAGCCTCAGCTGATGGAGAAAAATCCCAGAATAAAAGTGGCACAAGTGTTTGGAGAGGTGGCAGAGATTTACGCTGTGAAAGTCATTGATTTGGGTGACTGCCATTTTCATTGAATGCCTCTCTTGAATTAGAAGGAAAGGAAAATGATCTAAACCAGTTGGATACCTGCACATTCAGCAGCATCTCACCTTTCACGTCTCCTTTCCCTCGCTTTCACTGTAATTCCTATGGCATGCCAAAAGGCCGGACTTTCTTTTTCATCTTTCATTGGTAAAGCCCACCCCCAGCCTGTCTCTTGTTGCAGTATGAAGTAGCTGTGTATGCCAAGTTTTAACTTTAAGGGGGAAACTGGTCACTGAGAGAGGAAAATCCACGCAGCCCTCTGATAATTTGATGATGCCAAGGTCTATTTCTTTGTCTCATAGCTACTTAACAGTCTTCTAGAAATGTCCCTGGTTGCATGAACTTCTTAAGAATGAGGTTTCTTTCTCTAGATTTCCAGCTTCCTTGTTCTCAGGGTAGGGACCCTTGCACCCTCTGGGCTCTCACACAGCTCACTGCTGGGTGACAGGCCCCTCTCCATGGCACCATGTTGCCCAAGCATGCCGATTACTCACAGGGGGCACACAGGGAGCTGTGCTGCCCAGCCTACCCTGCTCCATCTGCCCTGTCCAGCTAATGCATGCTTCCAAACCTGGACAAACCCAGAGGAAGTTGCAGGATGGAGCTGGGCTTGCAAGAGAATTGATGCTTTCAGGACAGCCCTGTATTTCTGCACTCGTGTCTCCATGCAGGGCCGATCCCTGGAAAGTTTGTTCTCCCCCGTGGAAACAAATTCTGCATAGTATAGTCAAGATCATATAAGTAACCTCTCCTGAGATGTCTAAGAGGGAATTGCTTTCTGCTAGCCAGAAATTCTTTCCACTGGGTTGAAATGAATGCATTTCACCCAAGTCTGGTGTTCGGCTTGCCACCAAGCAGGGCGTCCCCCAAGCCCACACAGCCCAGTTGGGGCAACCATGTCACCTCTGGCAGGAGAGACGGGCGGATCGGGAAATTTGAGGCACCCGGCCAGCCATGGTGCAGCTACCTACGCTGGTCCCAGCGCCGGGTCTTGCTGATGGCTGCGTGCTGAACCAAGGTGGTTGATGGCCCTCCTGCTCAGCTACTTGGTGTTTGGGTTTGGTTTGAGTTGTTTGCTCTGCAGTTGAATACCTGTGTGTCTGAGTTCACTCTGCATATGTAAATCTCAATGTATTTAAGTTATCACACACATCATTTTTCTCCTCCACACTCATGCCCTGTCACCCAGCTAGAAAGCGAAATCGGCTTGCACGACCTGGCGCGGCGCTGCCTAGCGCTGCCCTCGGTGGAGCCGGAAAGGACAGCTTCGTGTTTGTTTTGCAGTCAGGGCTGCAGCCCTGGCTTCAGTTACTCTCTTAAACGAGAGTCTTATAACCAGACCACTAGGCCTCTGCCCGCCTTTGCCTGGGCCTTGATGCATCAGAAGACAGCTGCTCTCTCCCCTCATTTCCTACACTGTAATTATTGTTTTACAATTGAGTGCCTTAATAATAGTTTACAAATACTATGTATTTATGCGAAACTGTTACTCTCTCATCTTTTGTGATCGGATACCTGGTCTCGTCAGAGGTGGTTGACTTTTAGGACGCAGGGGGAGGGGTGTCCTACTCCGTATTTGCGTTGCTTCTGCTATGCAGCCCTACAGCGTGTGTCCCCGAGTACCCAAGGCACGTGGCTAGAAACAGCACTGGTAGTCCCTGCGGGCGAGGAAGGCAGTGGCCGGCACGGTGGCCCGGGATAGCCCATCAAAAAGGACGTCACTTGGTTTGCTGGTCGACCGAGGGGTGGTGACGGTCTCTGAACCACAGCCAGCTCCTCACCCACCCCCCAGTCACACCGCAGCCCTCGCGTTTAATAGAGATTTTATCACCTAACCCACCCTATTTTTCCTCTTTGTTGGTGTCCTGAGGTCTTTTGCAACAAGATGTAAGGTACAGACCCTTGCCCCCCTCCTGTCACATCCGGAGCTCCACGAGTTGCCCTCTGGTTTCCAGAAGCTGCCAGTAGGTTCCAGTGTATTGCGTTACAATATCAATGATTTTTTTTATGTTGTTTTTTTTATATATTAAGTATTTAAAAGGCAGTATCTTTTGTACTGTGAATTTGCAGTAGAAGATGCATAATGCACTTTTTT